>RJWT010030804.1:0-14511 GCA_004365215.1 Cuniculus paca | reverse complement strand
GGGGGGGGGTGACGCTGGCAACCTTTTGTTGTTGGGGCACAATTATAATATAGGAACACACTTATGAGATGGCAAAGTTAGATACTTCACAATCAATTAATTAGAGGTCTCTGACCAAGTTACTGCTCTGCTGTTTCTAAATTCAACTGACCTTGACAGTGCTACAGCCCAGTTGCAGACCTCTGATGAGCACTGACTGAGTCAGAGTAATTGCCTACACCTTAAGGCACCCTGGGCTAATTCAAGGGCCCCTCTCCAGAAAGTTCCTATATTATGGTAATGCCCTTAACTGTGCTCATTCTGTAAGGGGCCCCTGCCCTTGTTCCCAGAGTGTTTCTATTGTTTCAAGACTAGCCTGCCTGTGGATATATGACTCAACGTAGGTAACCAATTAAGTAACGATCTGTCACTTGCTTTCTACCTCCTACTTCTGAATTCCACATGAACTAAGCTTTTCCTCAATTCAGCACTGTTGCCTTTGAGGAATTATTCCTGCAACAGACCACTGGCGTGAAGATCCAACAGTCTGCTGGTATAAAAATTAAATGCTGACTTATCTCCTTGGTGCAAAGAGTCTTCCTTTCAGTTAGATTTGGTTTGGCTTGGTTTGGGAATTTTCCCGCACCACTGGGGGAAAGCTTTCTTTTCCCTAATAAATATATTCTGTTCTTAACCTCTGCTGTTCCTATAATTTATTCTTAGATTTTGGAAAACATGAACTCACACACATCTAGCATGTTGGGAGTTGTATTTCCCTTGTATCAGTTGCACACTGTGCAATTTTTTAAAAGGCGCTGACAATTTAACTTGCCTAAATTTAAAATTCCTCTCACTATACATCATTCTTAAAAGGACTTCCTTCTCAACTGCCAAAAGGAAAACAGGCACTCAGGCTTATTATTTCACATGAAACTAGGAAAGAACTACTTAGCAAATATCAACAACTTAACATAGTACCTTCACATCACAAAACCAGGCTTAGCAAAAACTCTCATGTACACCAAAATTACACTTCAACTTCCAAAAGATAAACACCAAAAGAAAAGCTTTAAAATTAAAAAAAGTAAATAAATTTCAACTTCCTTCCTAGCACCTAGGAATCAAGACTTTAAACTACTGAATCACATCTGAAAATGAAAAGGTAGGATGACAGCTGTGCATGGACAATTTATCTTCTGAAGTCAAAGCTTGTCTCCTGTTACTTTCCAGCAAGTTAATGTGATCTGCATACTGATCTATCTCATGGGCCACCATAACTGAAACCTACATGCACCATAAAAGGTGTTTTGAGTTCAGTTTGCCAGCACATTATAAATTTTGCAGTTTTATTCTACAATTCTTTTGAAGTTGTTAGCACAATCTAATTTTAACAAGAATTTTTAAAGGCTAATAAGCACCAAAACAAAAAATCATGTACTTCCAATTCTATTTGTAACCCTCCAGAAAAATAATATAACTAAACCTGTAAGTATCTTTTCAAACAAAACAGGAATGTGACAATTGACAGGGGAAAAAAAAAATAGTTGCTATTATTATTTTACTTTCTATATGAGGACCAAATTTTATGGTAGGGAAGTGAAGAGCCAAATCACGTACATGATACGAGAGTACTATCTTATACATTTCTACTTAAAGTAGTTTTAAAACTGTACAAAAGATAAAATTCCATGGAAAAGAATTAAATATCCTACACTGTGACCTTCAGATTCTTGTTTAATATCCAATGTTCATTAAGAATTTATACTGTTTCTTGTATTAAATGGCAAGCAACACCATGGAAAATACATTTAAAGTTTAAAAACATGCTGAGCATATGTGCACATGCAAAGCTTTCAAAGTAGCTTTAAAATATGAAAATGAGTAAGACTGGGATAGCCTTGATAAATGTCACCTGTCATGCACTCATGTCCAATACACACAGTATTTTTCAGCAGGAATCCAGAAAGGCAATTTTTGAATCTAACAGCTACAATAGTTACACATATCAAATTCTACTCAAAGTCTGAAGTTTAGAGGTTTTTCAATATTAACTTCTAAATAACCCATGCTGTGCTAACGATAATTTAAAAAACTGGGGAGGAGAGGGTCACTGGGGATTAAACTCTGCCTTTGGGAACTGTACCACTGAACTACGTATCTCCACCCCTTTTTGAGACAGTATTACTAAAAAGTCCTGGTAAGACTTCAATTTGCAGCCCTCCTGCCCCAGTGTTCCAGAGTACTGAAACTCAAGCATGTGCCAACACATTCAGCTAAAAACATATTCCCATTAAAACAGTTTTTAGAGCCGGACCTGGTGGCTCACACCTGTAATTCCAGCACTTGGGAGGCTGAGACAGGAGGATCCTTGTCAGTTCGAGACCAACGTGGGCTACAAAGTGAGCTCAAGGCCAGCCTGAACAGCATAGTGAGACCCTGTCTCAAAAAGACAAGGGCCAGGTATCTACCTCAGTGGCCTAAGCGCCTGCCTGGCAAGTGTGAGGTCATGAGTTCAATCCCCAGTGCCACCAAAAAAAAAAAAAGGTGCGATTACAGATATGCCCCACCACATCAATCATAATAAGCTACTTTAACCTTTGTTCACAGCCTTTAATAATAAAATGCAATTTGTCTGTGGAGATTTTCTTTTGAATGCATCACCTGTATGGTATGCCATTCACGCTTTTGAATACTCTCCGTAAGTTTCAAAGCCAGGTATGGTGGGACATGCCTATAATCCCAAAACTCGGGAAGGAGAGGCAAGAGGATCATCTTGAGGCCAGCCTGAACTACACAGCCAGACCTTGTCTCAAAAAAACAAAAAGCAAACACACACACACACACACACACACACACACACACACAAACTTTCAAAATAAATTGCTGTGGTCCATATTAAATTAGAACTATTTTAGACTTTTGCAATTATAAATGCAGTATTACCCTCATACATACCATAGAAGCCAGTAACCTCCACATTTCAAATATCCCTAGTTCTTAAGTCTTCTTTCCATGTAAGATTTTTTTTTCCAAACATTGCAAACTGTATTTGAAAAAGTAGTACAGGAGAAACTGGCTCTGCAGTGAAAAAGAAAAAGCAAGAAAGAGTATACACCCTATAGCCAGGCATGGTGGCACATGCCTGAATCCCAGCACTCTGGAGTATAGGCAGGAAGATTACCATGAGTCTGAGGTCAGCCTGCATTACATAGTGAAAGCCTGTCTCCCCCCCGCCCCAAAAAAAGGTGCACCCTAGAGCAAACGGGGCAGGCTACTGGGGGAAAGCCAGAATACCCAAGACAAGATACTTAAAATAATACTGAAATGGTTAAGGAAATAAATACATCACCTCAAGTAAAATATTTGTGCTATTTCACTTGTAACCATAGAACAAATAGCAGATCCAACAAAATTATGTTGAATGTTAATTGTAACTGTAATAGCTTGATTATAAAAATTGATTCCTAGATACTACTATACCAAACAGCCACAAGTATATCACACACAGTTAATGGGTAAACAGGAAGGCACAGATAGATCTAGGTATAACTTTACTCCTACTTTTAGGAATACGATCTTTTCGATCTAAACTTTCTTGAAGCATGGAAAAAACAGACTAGAGGAGTTCATATGAACCCTAACCCGATATATCCAATCCAGGGCCTGTGTTCTTGCACAAGGTTCCATCCAAGCCCAACAAATTACTGCTAAAACCTAGTAATATGAGAATGAACACCTTTTGACGTCAGTAGTATAAGAAAAGTGTATTACTATTGCATAAAGCCTTCACAAAGAGCTACACATCCCCCAGCTTTATTTTTTGAGACACTACATAGTCTTGCTAAGTGGCTAAGTTGCCCAGAATGGGCCTGAACTCCCCATCCTCCTGCCCCAGTCTCCCAAGTAGTGGGCAGTACAAGCTTGCAACACTGCATCTGTCCATAGTGTTCTTAATAATCTTTAGTACAAGAGATAGTCTTTGACTACCAACTTTTCAAGATATAATTCACATATCATACTTAAAATACACAACTGGTTTTTACTATATATCATACTTAAAAAATACATAACTGCTTTTTAGTATATTCAGAATTAATTGTTCAAGTATCAGTAAAAGCACTTTTAGAACATTTTCATTATCCCAAAAAGAAACCCAGTGCACCTTAGCTGTTGCTACTCCCCACACCTTCCTGTTTTCCAGCTTTCTAACCCCATAAACTACTCCTTCTCACTCACTGCTGCCCTAGGCAACCACCCATTTGGCTTTTGCTGCACCGGGGATAGAAGTCACAACTTCATGCTTGCCAGTCAGGCGCTTAGGCCACTGAGCTAAATCCCCGGCCCCTGTCTTGAGACAGGGTCTCACTATGCCATTCAAATTGGCCTTGAGCTCACTTTGTAGCCCAGGCTGGTCTCAAACTCACAACGATCCTCCTGTCTCAGCTTCCCGAGTGCTGGGATTATAGGTGTGAGCCACCATTCCCAGCACCCAATTGCTTGTCTCTGGAATTTACCTACTATGAACAACAGTCCATATATAAATGGTATTACACAATAATGAATGGTTTTTACTAGTGTTTCACTTAGCATGTTGTCAATTTCATCTATATTATACTATATACTGGTAATATTTCATATGGGTAATTTTGCAATCATTTTATGAATATATCACATTTCATTTAGCTACTCATGGAACTTTTTGGTTTTTTTTTTGAGAAAGGGGTTTGTTAAATGATCCCATTATTCAGGTTGAGCTCAAACTTGCAATAATCCTCCTGCCCCAGCCTCCCAAAGTGCTTGTTGCTAATCTTAAATGAGATATCTGTGAGCAGGAACAAATCAGATTGGAGTTGTTTGCTTTGTGTAATATAATACAATGAAAATTCAGGAGTGCTCTACCAAAAAAGCTACATCCAGAGACTTTTCGTTGAGACAGCATCCTGCTAAATTGCCCAAACTGGTCTCAGCTGTTGATATTCCTCCCTCAGGCTCCCAAGTAGCAGCCATTATAGGCATATGCCACAGTATATGATAATACATGCAAAAAGGCCTCTAAAGTTTGCTAACAAACAGTAAAGAAAATAAGCTCTTCAGAAACACGTGTTTTGAAAATACTAGAAACCAATACTGTGATATTAACTATGATTAACTCACTTAGGGTTCTAATGGGGAAATTGGGCAACATGCAAAATAGGCTTTAGAAGTGGAAACTAGTAAAGAATCATAAAAAAAATTAGAAATGTAATAGAGTATAACAGAAGTGAAATGTAGCTTTGATGGGTACAACAGGAGATAGGAATAACTAAAGTGGGAAGAGGGAAATCAGTGAGCTTGAAGATAATATCATTACAAACTTCCAAAATTGAAATGGAAAGAGAAAAAAGGAAAAAAAAATCCAAGAATGATGTAACAATTAAAGAAGGTATGGCAGTCCCATAAAGAGAATAATATTTAATAATAAATCAAATTCTGAAAAGGCCAAGAGTACACTGACACAACGCTGAGGAGCTGGAGGTCTCCTATGGCCACCAGGGCCCAGTGAATGGGCTAAACACTCAAATGCACAAAGGAGCCAGCCATGGGGGTCATGATGTAATTCCAGCACTCAAGTGGCTGAGGTAGAAGGATCTTGGCAAATTCTAGACCAGCTTAGAGTGAGTTCAAAGCCAGCCTCAACTATATAGTGAGACCCTATCTCAAAAAAAAACAAAAAGTCAAAATAACTTTTAAAACAAAGATTACTAAATTTTATGGCACATATGTGTGTAACTTAATGTTTTCAGTTTTAAAATACACTATGTGAACAGTGTGACATTTGAATTAGATATTGGGAGAAATGCATCCCATTGATTACTCCCACTGATTCTCACTACAAATCCTATGATACTCCAAATAATGGGCTAGCTAGGAAAAAAAAAAAATAGAGTTCCACATGATACCATTTGAGTTGAGAAAACCAAGAAACATAGGTCTAGTAAGCTGAGGAGCTACAAATTGAATCCAAGTCATTTTAATCCAAGAGCAAAGTTCTTAAATAGTCCCAAGAAATTAATGAGTTTTTTAAATAAACAAGAAATTAAAAGTTGACAAGACATCAAATATTTTACTATTTTTCTGTTTGAATTTCAACACAACTATACCATTTACAGCTAGCTACTCTAGCATCAGTGAATTACAACTGGCCTAACTGAAGTCTCTCTTTTCTAAACACATCAACTAGAAATTCATTCCCACCAACCTAAAAAAAATAAAAAATTAAAATCAAAGATGTTACCAGGTCGTCACCAACATGATCCATTCTAATTAAATATTCTTTTTTAAAAAACTTGTGCAGTGCTTCATCTTACCAAGACTTTCATCTCTTAGTCTCATTAGCTGACATTCAATTATAATGAGAGAGAGAGGAAACTGCCAGCAGCACAGCGACTGCCTGGCAAGCATGAGGGCGTAAGTTTGATTCCTGGTAACAAAAGGAGGAGTTGGAGGGTATAGCTCAGCTGCACGGCGCTTGACAGATTCTGGTACCCAAAAAATGTGTGTGCGCGTGTGTGTGTGTGTGTGTGTGTGTGTGTGTGTGTGTGTGTGTTTAAAAAAAAAGAGAAGAAACTGATCAGCAGGTACCTAAAAGATTCTGTAATGAAGAATCTCAATCTGCCAATCACAGAAATTTATAAAGTTGGCAAAATCTTCGGCAGAATGTACGAACTGATAAACAGAGAAACCAAGGACACTGTAAAACTACTACTCTTTTAGTTTTCATGCTACAAACTATTTGTGGCTTTAAAATTTGAGATGTTATACCTGGACAAGTTATGGAAAAAAATTAACATGTTTATTTTCCTACATACACACAAACCAAAAGCACTTATGAATTTTTTGGATTTTACCACAGTTTGTTTATAAGATCTCCATAAATATGGTTCATATTTCAATTAGCAGAGATAAAAGCAGAGCTTACACTCCAAAAAGCTACCTTTGAACTTCCAGTAATTCAATTTCAAATTAAACAGCAAGATAAGGATAAACACAATTCATGCAACTTAGAAAGCCATTTTTGTTTTAATAAGACTTTTCATATCAAGAGTCTATATGGTACCAGATTTTTAGTTAAATGTTACATAAATTTACATGATAATTACACTAGCCTTGGCAATGTTTTCAGTCCTTAATCCAATTACATGGTGCTCTGCTTTTAACTAAAAAGAAACAAAAATTAATCTAAAAAATTTTCATGAAAAAGGGCTCAGGGATATGGGTCAGTGCAAAGACTCTTAGTAGCACTAAAAATAAAATTATACATAGGTATACTGATCACTCTCAGTTATAGAATGCTTGCCTATCAATGCACAATACTCCAGGTTTGATCTACCAGCACCTGACCACTAAAACAAAAGAGATTCAAGCCTATATTCCTTACAAAAATTTTAAAAGCAACCAAAAAAAAATTTTTTTTAAAAGCTACCCAGGCCGGGCGTGGTGGCTCACGCCTGTAATCCCAGCACGCAGGAGGCTGAGACAGGCGGATCGTTGTGAGTTCGAGACCAGCCTGGGCTACAAAGTGAGCTCAAGGCCAGCCTGAATGGCATAGTGAGACCCTGTCTTAAAAACAGGGCTGGGGATCTAGCTCAGCGGCCTAAGCACCTGCCTGGCAAACGCAATGTCGTGAGTTCAATCCCTGGTGCCGCAAAAAAAAAAAAAAAAAAGGTACCCAGTACCACAAGCACAAAGGACATTAATAACCACACTTTTAAAAGGCATACTGAGATGAGCCTTTTTTATGAATTCAAAAGTAAACTTGTGGGATTTCTACTCTACAGCATGAGAGAACAGGATCCATCCCACTATGAAACTCTGGACAAATTATGGGACATAATTGTATTCAAACATTGGAAGCCAGGCAGTAAAAAACTGGTACCTGAGAAGAGCAAGCACTAGGGGGGCAACAACATGAGTCTTACCTACCATCACCCAAGATTATCAGGAACCAATTTCCAGTTCACAAAGTGAATGCGGAACCCAAACAAAGCTATCATTTTTGCCAAGGTGATAGTAACAGACTCAGAGTGAGACAGAAACTACATAGACTACACAGGCGGGGGGGTGGTTGGTTGGTTGGTTGGTTGGTTTTGAGACAGGTCTTGCTATGTAGTCTAGGCTGAGCTTGAATTCACCCTGCAGCCCAGGGTAGCTGCATATTCCCAGCAAACATCCTGCCTCAGCTTCTTCAGTGCTGGGATTACAGGCATGAGCCACCACACCAACCAACAGGAATTCCTATAAAGTCCTGTGCTATACGCAATGTATATGGGCAATACAGAACAGAACAAAGTCAGAAAAAAGACCTTAATGAATTATGATGAACTGACCAATTTACCAAAGCTATCCAGTGGAAAAAAAAGAAAATCTCCACTACAAATGACCATAGACCTGTACGTCAAAAATTGATCCAGGTACAGGGTATAACTCAATGATCAAGTGAGCACCTATCACACACAAGCCCTGAGTTCAATAACTGGCATGTGCACACACACACATGCGTGCACATACACACACTTCAACCCTTACCTCACATCATTCACAAAAATTAAAACAAAATGGATCAAAAACCTAAATATAAAACTGAAACTGTAAAACTTCTATGAGCGCCAAGCACAATGGTATACACCTGTAATCTGAGCTACTAATGAAGCTAAGGCAGGAAGATCACAAGTCTGAATCCCACCTGGGCAATTTAGTGACAGCCTATGTCAAAATAAAAAATTATGTAATTCCAGCACTCAGAAGGGCAAAGCATGAGGACCCCAGCAAGTCTGAGGCTAGCATGTAACAACACACAGTAAGTTCAAGACCAGCCTGAACTACAAAGCAAGACCCTGTCTCAAATAAATACATACATACATACATGCGTGAGTGAATGAGTGAATGGGCTGAGGGTGACTTAAGTGCAAGGCCCTGGGTTTTGGGGGGGGGGTTCCCCCTCAGGAAAAAACACCATCATTTATTAAAAATAGAAAATGATCTCTTGGGTTGGGCACAGTGATACATGCCTGCAATCCCAGCACTAGGGAGGGAGGCAGGAAGATCATTGTGAGGCCAACCTCGGAATCAGTGAGTTCAAAGGCAACCTCAACTACACAGAGAGATTGTCTCCCCACCCCACCCCCAAAAAGAGACACAAAGAACACCAAACACAAAAGCAAAAAAGTTATGTCATACACACAATGGAATATCGTTCAACAGTAAACAAAAACTTATACAATATCTATGAATCTTTTCCAAATATACACAGGCTGATTTGACTAAGGGTAAAGAGACACCGCTGATCAAAGTCCAAAACCGCACAAAATCTCTATAAAGTAAAATGACAGCTTCCCAAAGAATACTAACTTTACATTTACCCTTCAAACCACTTTTAGAAATCTACTGTGAAGGTACATCACACAACCAAATGAAAATGTAATTTCACAAAAAAGTTATTCATTACAGCAGTATTTTAATTATAAAACACTAGAAACAACTAGATACTACCCATCCAAAGAAAATTGCCTGAATAAAGTATAATATATACAAAGAATGGAGACTGAGTTTATATACAAACTAACATGAGGTGGATTGAGAAAATGAGAGGAGTTTAATAGGTATGGCATTTCAGCTTGGAAACATAAAATGATCTAGGACAGATGTTGATGATTCCCCAACACTGTGAATGTATTTAACGTCACAGAACTGCACAATTAAAAATGGTAAATTTATTTCCTTAAAATAAAATGGGAAAGATTTCACATGAGGTGATATTATTTCCAAGATACCTCAGTAAAGGGAGGAGGAAGTACAGGTGCATAGTATGTTATCTTTTGTGCAAACAAAAATACATAGCACTTATCAAAAAAGAAACAGGGTAAGCCAGAAAAAATTATTTATGACAAATGAGAGAAAGTGGTATCATATGGGTAAGAAGGGACTATGTATTGTGTGTAATGGGCTCTGACTTTCGGTTTCTGCAGGGCTGGGATTGAACGCAGGGCCTTGCACATGCTAGGCAAGCACTCTATCACTGAGCTGCACCCTCGCCCATGATTTTTTTGACTTTTGAAACCATACTGATAGTATACATACTTCAAAATCAAAATCAATCAAAATGGGAAGGAACATAAAACTCTGAAAAGCAAGCAAACAAACACACCCTGGCATGGGAGCTCACATTGATAACTGAAACTACTTAGGAGGAGTGGAGAGGGAAAAATTTTTTTTTTTTTTTGAGATAGGGCAAGGTCTTACTACATAGTTCAAGCTGGCCTTGAATGCACAATGTATCCAGGCTGGCCTCAAACTCACGGGAATCCTCCCGCCTCAGCTGCCCAAATACTAGGATTACAGGCATGGGCCATCACACCAGCTTGGCAAGATGATTTCAAGTTTGTAGCCAGTCTGGAACTCAGCAAAACCTTGTATAAAAATAATACTTTAAAAAGGGACAGATACGTTAGCTCAGTTCTATAATACTCACTTACTAGCATATGAAAGGCCATAGGTTCAATATCCAGTACCATTAAATAAGCAAACGAACCTAAATTGGAGCGGGGGGGGGTCTTTTTGAGAGGGTCTCACTATGCAGTTCAGCTGGCCTTGAGCTCACATTGTACTCCAGGCTGATCTTGAACCTGCAATGATCCTCCCAAGTGATAGAATTCCAGGCATGTGCCACCATACCAGGTAATGAACCCAATTTTAATTTCTACTAATAATTAGATTATAGAGAAAGTAATGTGGAAAGCAAAAAAGGAGAAGAGAAAGAAGAGAGAACACAAGAATGAAAGAGAAAACAACAGTAATCCTTTTTTGGGGGGGTGGGTCTTTTTGAGACAGTGTCTGACTGTGCAGTTAAGGCTGGCTTTCAACTCACTTTGTAGCCCAGGCTGGCCTCGAATTTGAAGCAATCCTCCTGCCTCAGCCTCCTGAGTGCTGGGATTACTGATGTGCACCACCACGCCCAGCTCCAATGCAAGTAATTTCAGAGTGAAATTTAAAATATTCTCTCTCATCTTGGGCAGAACTGGGCAGTTAAACAAATTCACTTATTTAAAGTGTCTTTACTAGCCGGTTGTGGTAGCTCATGCCTGTAATCTCAGCACTCGGAGGCTGAGACAGGAGGATCGTTGTGAGTTTGAGATCAGTCTGGGCTACAAAGTGAGCTCAAGGCCAGCCTGAATGGCAGTGACAACCTGTTTCAAAAAGATAAGGGCCGGAAATCTAGCTCAGTGACCTAAGTGCCTGCCTGGCAAGTGTGAGGTCATGAGTTCAATCCCCAGTGCCGCCAAAAAAATAAAAAATAGTGTCTTTATTACAGTACAATGGATATCTCAATTCTAAAATTCCCTTAGATGTATTACAGGATTGAGTAAACACTGATAATTTTAAAGACCAAAATTTTCAAAGCATAAGAAGGGCCATAAGCAACAGAAAAAGAGCCTCCTACCCTCAAGGCCCTGCTGCCATCAGGGGGCCAAGGGTGCCCCCCACCCCCAACCCCAACCCCAACCCGGGAGCTAGTCTGCCACCAGTCTGAGGAGGGGCAGTCGGTGCAGAAAATATGGAGGACTCACCAACCAGCTGATTTGGAAGGACACAGGCAAATGTCAGGACTAAGGAGCAAGGTGCAATCTCAGACCTCCAGGCCACCCAGAACAAGTGCAGGAGATAGACACAAAAGAAATTGCAAGTCACGCACCTGAAATTTCTGAAATGATAGCAACTTAAGTAAAGAGACAACTTAGGGCCTATACTGTTTAACTTTCCATGCCTATATCTGGTAGTCTGAACAACTATTTAAAGGATAACAATGTGCATTATAGTAACTATGGTTGATTTCCTACAGTCTTTGTTTTTGAGATTCAGTATCGTTTACTGCTTTGTTTCATTTGTTTGGTTTTTTTAGGGGTTTTTTGGTAGTGGGGATCAAACTCATTGTTTTATTCTCTTTAACATAAAAAGGGGCCATAAAAATGTCATTCAGATACAAACAATCCTATAGACATAAGCATAAATTTATTATTTCTAATAATATGTATATGCATTATACATACATGCATACAGGTTTATTTTCCAGCTTTATTTCCTAGAAGGGTCAAGATGATGGGATGATGGCTATGTAACTAAGTGGTACTGTATTCCCCTGGCTTGTGTAAGGCCCTGGATTCAACTCCCAACACCAAACCAAAACAACCCTAAACTAAGAGAATAAAGATGAGGGGACCAATGAGGACACTGACATTTTTCTAACTATTATAGCAAAAGGGGGTGGGTGGCTGCAGACAAGAAACATTAATGAATACATTTTGATGAGGATTTTAATAGCATCTATCTGTATTACCTCCCCACATAGCATTGGAGTGCAACAGTGGTGAAATCTGGCAGTGCCTTGTCCAAGAGTTTTAAATTAGTATCACAGGGAGGATCTGGTGGACATCATGCACTTCCAGAACCTCTGTGTTCTCAGGGTATCAAGCCACTTAGGCAGTATTCCAGCCACAAGTACATCATCTCCATTATCTCACTGTAGGGAACATTATGCCAGGAGGGGGAAGGGGGAACGTACTGCTCAGTTGTACAGCACTTGTCTTAGAGCATGTAAGAGGTCTTGGGTTCCTTTGTGTAGGAAGGGTCAAAATTATCAGTATCATAAAAGGTAAGAATGTTGGAGGTCAGAAGTGGTGACACATACTGGCTGAGGCAGAAAAATCGCAGTTCAAGATAGGCCTGAAATACAAAGCAAGATCCGGTCTCGAAACAAAAAAGAAAAGTGGAACCCAGCATGGTAGTACTCACTTGCACTGTGAGTTGAGGCTAGTCTGGGCTACATAGTGAGATCCTGTCTCCAAAAAATGATAAAAACCACCAGGCATGGTGGCACATGACTGTCATCCCAGTACTAGGAGGCTCACTGTGCCAGCCTAGATTAAAAAATGAGTTGAAGGCCAGTCTGAACTGCATAGGGAAACCCTGACTCAAAAACACAGAGAGAGGAAGGAAGGAAGGAAGGAAGGGAGGGAGGGAGGGAGGGAGGGAGGGAGAGAGAAGACAGGCAGGCAGGCAGGCAGGCAAGGAGGGTGGTGGGACTATCCCAGAAAAAAAAAGATACTTAAACAGATATAATAACTAAATGTGGTACCTGTCTCAGGTTGGAAGTCCATACAGTAAGTTATGTGACACTCTGTATGAGACTTACCAGGTCAAGTGATAAGGTAAGAAGATGGACAACAGGTTTGTGTCAATGTTCATTTATGAAATTCTTAAACTTACAAGTTACAGAATTACCCTTTATTGTTTCAGTCATTTTCATTTTTAATTTGTTCATGTTTTCAGTACATAATACATTCCTATGGAAAGCTGATACGTGCATGGAACACATTCTAATTCTGCTTTTAACATAATTACATTTATTGGTACATTTTAGATGTACATAATGATCATATTCACCATAAAGCATTTGTAACTGTACATGATATATTTTGATATCTCTATTTTTCCCAATCCCCTCTCCTTCCTTCAACCCATCTTTCTCTCCCTCTTTACAAAGCTTTGTTCCCATTGTTTTTTTAATCACTTTTCCCATTTTCTCTCCCTTCCCTTTTTCCCCTGCCCTAGCTCTTCTTTTCTTTTGAACAATTTCTTCCCATTTCACAATATCCATTATACAATTTGGTCCTTATTTACATGAATACACATTTCTCAGATGAAGAAAAATACATGGAAAAATGTTCAACATCAGTGGTTATTAGAGAAATGCAAATTAAAACACCACTGAGGGCAGGGGATTTAGCTCAGCAGCACAGCACCTGCCTGGCAAGCGTGAGGTCCTGTGTTGAATTCGCAGTACAAAGCAAAGCAAAGCAAAGCAACGCCACGCCACGCCACGCCATGCCATGCCATGCCACGCCACGCCAAGCCAACCCAATGCTGAGATTCCACCTCACTGCAGAAAGAATGGCTATCAACAAGAAGAAACAACCAGTAAAAAATGCTGGAGGGGTTGCAGGAAAGAAAGGAACCCTTCCCCACTGTTGGTGGGAATGTAGACTGGTGCAACAAAATCAGTGTGGAGGTTTCTCAAAAAACTAGGAGTAGAGCCGGGCGTGGTGGCTCACGCCTGTAATCCCAGCACTCGGGAGGCTGAGACAGGCAGATCATTGTGAGTTCAAGACCAGCCTGGGCTACAAAGTGAGCTCAAGGCCAGCCTGAAGGTCATAGTGAGACCCTGTCTCAAAAACAGGGCTGGGGATCTAGCTCAGCGGTCTAAGCGCCTGCCCGACAAGCACAAGGTCGTGAGTTCAATCTCCGGTGCCGCAAAAAAAAAAAAAAAAACCACTAGGAGTAGAGGTCACATTTGACCCAGCTATTCCCCTTCTGGGTATCTTCCTGGAAGAATTAAATACATCACACCACAGCAATATATGTGCACCCATATTTATAGTATCACAGTTTTTCATAGCTAAATCATGGAAACAACCCGAATGACCACCGATGTTTAGTTTT
>RJWT010030803.1:0-14551 GCA_004365215.1 Cuniculus paca | reverse complement strand
TCACCCTTTAAAGTTTGGCTGTCATTTCCTTTTTCTGAGTTCCCAGGTTAGCTGAGCACATCTCTCTGTGTTTGTAGGGTCTAGATCATTCTTTCATCACAATAATCATCACATTATATTGGAAATCTATTTGAAAGTCTTTCTGCCCTACAATCCATAAGATTTCTAAAGGTCCTATCTATGTGTCTTTATTTCCTTCGAAGTGATTTATGTCCTTCGAAGTGGTTAAATCTCACATGCGTACTTGTTTATTTTTCACTGGCGAGCTTATCACTAGACTGACTGCATTTTCTTGTCAACTTTCTGTTACTATTACAAAATACCTGAAATAATCAATATAAAAAAGGAAATTTTTGACTGGGGATATAACTCAGTGGCAGAGCACCTGCCCAGCAAGCGCGAGGTCATAAGTTCGATCCTCAGTACCAAGAAAAAAATTTTTTTTTCCTTGTTTATGGTTTCAAACATTTCCATCCATAACCGTTGACCTTATTGCTTTTGGAACAGTGGTGAACTCACACATCACAGTGGAAACATGTGACAGAGGAAGCCCATTTTCCTCACAGTCAGAAACAAAAGACAAAGAAGATTATTGGATTGGTATCCAATAATCCTCTCCAAGACCATGCCTCTGTGGACCTAAAACGTCTTATAAGCCTCCTCTCTTCTGGTTGTTGCACCTCCCAGTAGTCCCAATCTGGAAAGCAAGCTTTAATATGTGGGTTTTATTACTATCGAAGAGATAACCTTTTTCCTGAGGTCGGGGAAGAGCAGGGGATATGTGTTCTGAGATGGTGGCAAGTGGGCACATGGAGGATCAGAGTAAAGGGAACTGGCTTTCAGACCAGGAGATATGAGACCTGGGCATTGTGGTCTGTACTGCAGAGCCATAGTGAGGGAGCCCACAGACAAGGGGAGGAGGTGAGTTCAGCATGGGGGTGTGACTCATGCATGCAAAACCAGAGCAAAGCACCCAGGACTGCATAGTTCCCAAACTCCATCCTTTGGAAGTTATGAAAAAGAAGAAGAAAGAGAAGAAGAAAAAGAAGCCAATCAGATATACATAAGAGAAAGGACAAATTCTTTTTCTCTCACAGTTTTCTTAAAGTGCTTTCAACTACAAAGCTTAACATGTTTCCCATCAAGGAAAAATAGTCACTATAATTTTATCATTTCAGAGCAAGAAAGGAAAAACAATTGAAAACGAGTCATCATAAATTGTCAAATAACACTGTATTTTTATATATGCTTAAACTCTTGTATAACATTAAGATACCTTTATTATGTCACTTAAAAAGATACAGCTGCCCACTATTTTCCTAAATTTGAAGAAGTACAGGCCTAAGACACTTGATATTTATATTACTATGCTAAATGCTTCTCAAATTTTGATAATAATCTCAATGATTATTCTATTACTTAAAGACCAGATTATGGAATTGTTCTTCAAAATCATTGAAATGAAATAAAAATGAAAGGAAAAAGGCTATATAATGTTTTTTCATGGCAAATAGACAAATAATAATCCAGAAAAGTATGCAAAGCTTTCTTATCTATAATTGGTCAAGCAGGGCCAATTGACATCTATCACTTCTATTTCCATCAGATGTTTCATATTTATCTTACACCCAGCCAGAACCTCCTCTGGTCTTGCTTCTGTACATAGTGGAGTGACTCAGAAGTTCATTCCTGAGTGGTCTATCTCAATCACCCTGTCTTGTTTTAGTTGCTTTAGTTTTAAATTAAATTTTATTATTCTGGAGAATCCCTTGGGTTCCAGGCACTTTTTCCATAGAATCTTCTCTTAGCTGTCTATTGCTGTGAGGAAAAAAGGAGAAAAAACAAACAAACAAAAGCACCTGAGAAAAACAACCTATAAAAAGGAAAGATTTATTTTGGCTCAGAATTTCAGAGGTTCAGTGTACTGTAACTCTGTATTATTGCTTTGGGCCTATGATACCACAGAACCTCAAAATACATGTTTAGATGTGGTCACCAGTTTTGAGTGCATCAGAGTCTTCTAAATACAACTATTTTCTTTGTCCTGTGAATCTCATGTGTACTCTGAGGGCAAATACTTCTACTGCAGTTCAGTCTCTACTTTTCTTGATTTCTCTTACTCAAATTCAAAATGTATGTAATTTATGACTACTTTTATAAATGTGACATATATAAATGTAGTAAGACAAAAAATTATGAATAAATACCCAATAGTATGGTTTTATAGTAATACACTTTAAAAATGAGAAAATAGTAACTTTTCCATAACAGATGTGATACTTAATAAAATGAGAAATGCAGGTGATCTGCATACCTGATTTCTTTCATCACTTATTTTGATACTGATGTATAAAAACAGGAAAGAGATTATTTGTTTTAGTGCCAGTTTCTTGTGGGAAAATTTCATTTTGAAAGGTTTGCTACCTCTTAATATACAGATAAAACGTCTATGGAATCATGGATGTTCGCTTAAAAATGGTTAAAATACGTATTTATTGCATCATGTCCTGCTCAGTGTTAAGAATCCTGAGTCCAGAGACACAATAAACCAGGAAGGTTTTCTTGTTTTATGCCACAGTACTAAGATTCTGAAGACAAGCACCTCAGGGAAAATATGACAGTTTTATCACACCACAAATATCTTATGGAATCCGCTAGCATTCTACTACATGTAGTCAACACCTCACTTCCTTTGTGTTTCCTGTTGTTTTAATTTCATCTGCAATATGAGCAAATGTAATGAAGGGAAAGCAAAGGATAAAGACAAGATACAAAAACAGTATGCTAGTCAAGCTAATTTCTGTACAGCAATGAAAGAATTACTTTGCTAGAGATGCTATAGCCTTCCATCAGCAGGTCATGGTCTAGAATATAAAACATGATTGCTTCCAGCTGCAAAGTGCTGACTCAAACAAAATCTACATTCAGTTAGTAAGAAAGAAGAATGGGTATTGATTAGTATTGATTAAGCAACCAACAGTGTCTGCAATAGATAATTATTTAAGGTCACTTTTTGCAACTCTTTTCCAGAGATTTAATTATCTTTCCCTCTCTCTTCTTAAATCGTGGAAGAGCACTGATTTCTAGATACCGTAACTGCTTTTGTTCATTTGAAATTAATATAAGCTAAAACAAGAATAATATTTCATGAATCCAACACCATTTTGGGCACTAGAAATAGATTGATAAACAAGTGATACATGGTATTACTTCCATGGAACAAATATTTACACTTCTGATAAATGGTAAGTCTTTCTTATTGGGATCACAGAAGAGAATTAAACCTAGATATTTTATGACATAAACTGTACATCATTGGTTAACTTTTGTCCTATGCAACTAGATAGTGTCAGTTTTGTACAGTCTCTGAGAAAATTAAAAACTTAAGATCTCAAATAATTTTTGATTAGATAACTACAGCTGAGGGGTATATTGTTATATAAATTAACTCTTAGGCAATGACAGAGAATAGTGAATAACATGAAGGAAGACGTAAGAGACTATACTTAAATAATGAATTGTGGAACAGGTAGGACATCTGAAACTACTTCCAGAGCTATTCTTTCAAAATGACTATGGTGTATTCAGTTGGGGTTCTCTAAAGAAATCAGAGAAATCCATATAGATAAGTAGATGAATGGACAGATAATAGAAAGATATAGATAGATAGATAGATAGATAGATAGATAGATAGATAGATAGATTATATAGACAACCACACCTAAATATACCTATTATATGAGTGGATACAGGGTGGAGGGGGAGAAGTGGAGGGGGAGAGAGAGAGACAAGAAGAGAAACACTGAGAGAAAGAGAAAAGGAGAACAAGGAGATGGAGGAGAAGAACAGGAAGAAAATGTGGGCCAGGAACAAGATGGAAGAGGAGGAGGAGGAAGAGGGGAGGCAGTGGAGGAAGAAAGAAATGCAGAGATTTATTAGGGATTGGTCCACTTCCTTCTGGAGGATGGGAAGTCCTAGAATGAGCCATCTAAAAGCTAGAGAACCAGCAAACCTGGCAGGGTAGCTCAGGGGCTAAGTCCAAAGTTGAGCCAAGGAATCCAAGGACTGAACTCTCAGTCAAAGGCCCAAGGTCTGAGAGTCATTGTGGGGAGGATACTGGTACAAATCACAGAGTACAAAGAGGAAAAACTTGAATCATGATCTCTTTTGGGTATTGGGAATTGAACCCTGAATCCAGAGCCTTGTACATGTTAGATAAGCATTCTATCAGTGAACTACAACCTCATTCTTTTAAAAATATTTTTATGATTTTTTGAAATTTTGAGATAGGTCTCACTATGTTGTCCAGGCTGGCCTCATCCTTCAGATCCTCCTGTCTCAACCTCTAAGTAACTAGGTTTACAGGTTTGTATCACCACACTTGGCCTCTTTTTTTTTTGTTTGTTTGTTTTTTCTATTTTAACTGTACATTAAAGAAAAGAACTCTTCTTAGGTCATAAAGAAAAAAATAGAAAAGAACATAAAAGAAAGAAAAATAGGATGGATTTGGCCCAAAGGGTATACTTTGACAATTCCTGATTTAAAGAGGATTTACAAGGAAAGGGATGAGGGCTCTTGATCCAATTAAAGGCCACTCTAATGTTGAAGGGTATTATAAAGAGAACATAGTTCAGTATGCAGCTGAGGAAGAAATGAATGACCAGAGAGGAAGAAAAAGCCAAATCCATATGGTTTTATGTAAATTTACAAGTTTCAAATCTGAAGTTATACTCAATAAAATATTGAGGTAGTTTCATGTAGTGTGCTTGAGTTGGGGTTCTCCAAAGGGATAAAACATAAAAGAGATACAGAGAGCTATATGAGACAAGATTTATTAGATGATTTCACTTGCTCAATTACAAAAACCATCTAAAGCAGAGTAATGAGCACTGTGCATGGAGACCTCAATTCCACAGAGGACATTGCTGAACAAAATCTCACTGAATTACTTAGGAAGTATAGCCAAGAAAGTGGAAGAATCAAAGGATTCTGGCAAGTGAATTCAGGAGGTGTACGCAATACTTTAGAAATGTTTTAGAATAGACGTTTTATTTTTTTCAAGTGGTATCACATTAAGTGGAAGTTGCATTCAATGAAAAACCAACCAATTATCCTGTACGCCATAGTTTGGATTTGATTTGAGTGTCTCCCAAGGCTTTGTGTGTTGAAATTTATTCCCCCTTACAAGGTATTAAAAAGTGCTTAGGATTGGGACTTTTGGATGACAATTAGAATTAAATAAGGCACTCAGGATGCACCACATATAATTAAATCCTGGTAGCTTTTTAAGCAGAATGACTAGAACACACACACACACACACACACACACGCACGCACGCATGCACGTACACACAGGCTCCATGTCTGTGGCATACGGTGTCCTGTGCTGCATCGGAACTCTGCTAGTAAGAGAACATCAACAGATGCGGCCCTTAGATCATGTACTTCCAGTACCATGAGCCAAAACATACCTTTTTCTTTAGGAATGTACATACCATCTGTCATTTCATTATAGTAGTGAAAAATAGACTAATACACTTTGTATGCACTTCTAAAAAGTACTAATGCAAAGGAAAATATCTCATAGAAATTGATTTTAAACCAGTGTCTTGTTTTTTATATTCCCTAAAAAACAGTATTTACTGTATTCCTAGAGTTTTCCCTGGGACTGTTTGAACCTATAAATTAATTTAAGGAGAACTTTTATGTTGATTATAAATCTTTGAGGATTTTATTTTTTTGGCATTATATGTTTTCCAAAAGTGGCACTTCTTTTTTTTCAGTATTTACTTTTAACCAACTTTTCTTACCTTATTTTGTTGGTTGTAATGCCTGCAAATGTTGAATGGACATATGGTAAAGAAAGTTCCATATCTCACAATTAAATATTACAATTTAATATCTATTTCATGATTCAATAATTTTAATTACCAGAAGGGAAAATAATGCTAAAACAGAAGCATGTGATACAAATTCCCATTGAAAATGTTTATTCAGTTTACTTCTATAATAATTAAGTGATATGTGATGATGTGTATTTCCACACAACTGTACATTTTGCAAATGAAGACATTTCTCGTGAATGTGTAATTGTAGGAAGTTTTATTTTTCTTTCATGGTGAAAACTTTGAAATCACTTATCTTGTCCTTTAGATCTCAGCTAAAATGTCTCATCTCCTTCCATGGAGAGGACTCCCCATCAACTGTCATCAGACACCTTAAATTGTTCTTCTCATTCACATGTTTATTTGATTGTTGTGTGCATCTTTCTACCATGAGAGGGTTTTTTGGACAAAAAAATCATGTACAATATGTCTATTTGATTCAAGACTGAGACCAAATTTATACACTGAGACCAAATTTATGGGAATATGACTTTCATTGGGTAAGTTTTATATGTGAGCAAATGAGAATCCACCTTACTAGAAATATACAGTTACTTTCAACAGTGACAGTGACCCATATTACTAACCTCTCTAATAAAATTTTGTCAAAAATCATTGACAAAAGATATATATATATATCTATATATATATAGATATATATCTGATATATCTATATATATAGATATATATATATTCTCAATGATATATATATTCTCAGTTTATATATATTTATATAGATATATATCTATAGATATAGATACATATATATCTATATCTATAGATATATATATATATATATCTGGGAAAGTTTAAGCCATGGGGAAAATGTAGCCTCCTGCTGTTTGTTCATGCTGTTAATTAAGTAAGGATTTAACAACACCCTACCAAGTGTACCAAGAAGCATGTAACTTTTTAGCCACAAGAATGGAGATAAGAATGTGAATAAACCTGATATGCCTCCATTGTGGAGCTATTCATCCTGTATCCAGGGACTTTTTAAATCCTTAACCCTTTTATAGGTTTTCCATATTCTTATCTCTCTATGCCGGGACTGAATATTTAAAATCTCTTATGAAACTCCTTTCCTAACTCTGTGCTGACAAGTCCATTAACTGAGAATAAATTATATTGATATATTTTTTAATGTAAAAGTATTCTGTTCTTACATACTAAAGAAATCATGCTCGTGTGATGCTTTTCTGTCTCAGTGAAAATTAGTAACTTGGCATTCTTATGTGTGAGTGTTTATAGAGCAATTTTCCCTGAAGGCTTTTAATGATTTCTCCACCTTCCATTTTATTCAATCCCCAGGAAAAGAAATTCTTTAGAAAACAAGACAAAGTGACTTCCATTGACAAGCCTAGGACATTGTTTTAGTGGTAGGGCCTCTAGCCACAGAGTAGAGATCACACATTAAAAATGAACTAACCATTTTTATTCTTTTGGTTTTTTTCCTTTGAACTGAGTCTTTGAGATATTCTTGTCTGGCGAGACTTCCGCTTTGCATGATCTCCTGGAAGAAAAGCTGTGTGACTGGCATGGAGCACACGTCCTTGATCTTACCCCTGCTTGGGAGGCACTTCCAACCTGTTACAGAGAAATGCAAGCAGGAACCGCTACGGCAGCAGAAACACTGAAACAACACCCAGGATTTGCAGGCAGATTTATTTAATGTCCGATGGGCACTGACAAGGGAGCAATCATAAAAATGTCAGGCCTCAAAGGCTCAAGAAGGGAGGTTTTTATGGGACTACAAGCAAGAAGCAGAGTACTTGGCTGTTTTTGTTTGGTTCTTACAACATGCATCACATGGACAAGATATGCATCACACTGACCAGCTGTTTCTAAGAAACAGAAGTGACAGGAACTGTTACCTGTGAGACTGAAGTATGGGGGGTTGTTCTATTACAGAACCAGGTTGGAGGGCAAGGGCAAAGAGGGATTGGCAAAGCAAGTTCGAAAGGGAGTCCTGGGACCTTGGAGTCAGTCTGCTCACAGAGATTTGAGACCACAATCCTACATATTATAGTATATCTCACTTTTCATCAATATGGTAACTATTATTTACATGATTCCCTAAGATTTCCTGTTTGGTATCCTGGGCATTTCTGTTTGTCAGTAGATATTACAAGTGGTAATAAAAGGATCTTGGATAGCCATGAAAGATACACAAATTACAATATAGCATTTCATTATTCATGTGTCCTGCCGTCCTATACATAATTCTGTATTTTGGATTTTGCCACTTTCAAATGCCATTAAAATTGGGAAATAGATATAAATATCTCAAGAAAATATGTTTATGTATCTTAAGAAACAAAGAATTATAAATCCAATTGAAGGATACAGTGGTGTAGGGTGCTGAGTGTTTGTAGATAAAACATCTGGGGAGGGGTGATCTCACTGAGTTCTGAGTGTGGAAACTCATGGAAGTAAAGTCTCACAGAGATCTTCAGTGTTGCAAAGCAAGTGCTAAGTCTGTGCTGGATCTTCACAACTCTGAAACTCACATCAGCCAAAAATCACATGAGTCCAGTGAAACAGGAAGTTAGCTGCCAATGGGTTCAAGAAGGTTTAGAGTGTTGAACATAGTACTTAAGAGAATAAATATCTCAGTGTTAATAATCAAGCATTTATAAGTCCGTACAAATGTGTTATTTTATATCATACAAAGTTTTTGGCAATACCTGGAATTAAAATTCAGATCCTTCACTCTACACTACATCTTCAGATATATATCAGACAAGGTCTATATAAATTGCTAAGTTGCCTGAGCTAAGCTTGCAATTGTGATCCTCCTGGCTCAGCCTCCCAGAAAGTTGGGATTACAGGCAGAGATATCTATACCATGCTGGATCTTTAATTCAAAATTTTAAGTGAAATAAAGCTAGTAGAAAGAGAAATCTGAATGTAAATCAATTTTAAAATATAGACTTCAAAATTTGACTAAGACTTGCAATTTTAAGTTACATTTGACTAAGACTTGCAATTTTAAGTTACAATTTTAAATATACATTTACACATAACCTAACAAAGGTTATGTACAAATTCACCATTTCTGATATCATAATGTTTGACATTAAAGATGACTAACATTTTACCAAATATAAGCTTAACTGGTTAAATTTTAAGACATTAAAATGTTAAGGAGATTTTATCACTCAGCAAATTGGAGTACTTAAAGAGAAAATCAAATGTATTTTACAGATGCCCTTAAATGATAAACTTATAAGCTTATAAATAAAGGTTCCCATTCATGCAAATTCTTAAAAATTGTTAGATTTATACTTAATAAAGTATATAAATTTGAACCTAAAAGTTTAAAAGAAGCATGTTTTTTTCAAATTAAAACTTTAATTAATTTAATATTAATTCAAGGGCATGAGAAAACTTAACAGAGATACATTTTCTTTCATCAGACACAACTAATGATGGTTATCTTTTCATACTGCTCAGCTATACAGAGAAAAGTCTCAAGTGTACCAGGTGCTGCATTTCACATATCAAGAAGAGTCCTTGGTACATGTGTAAAATACTTCATTAGCATCCTGATTTCATATAGTGGTGTAATTGCTCCGCTGGAATCACATGATGAGCAGAGAGGCACACACTCTGCCTTCTGATGAGCTCCATTTGATTGCCTGCATCCTAAAGCGCAGGCTTGATTCTCAGGTTGAACCAATGCCAACCACATGTTCTCCTTCCAAGGACAAAAATAGATGCTTTCAGGTCCTGCACTCATTCATTTGAAAATTGTACAGCATGAGTGTGATGCTTATGGAATTTGTATATGTGTATATCAATTTATACTTCTTCATTCAATAAATCTTTTACTCTCCTGAGAGCAGATGAAAAGGCAGACTTACCACTGTACCAAAATGTTCCTTGAAAATTCATATTTAATTAATGGTCAAATATATATGTACAGTATGCCTTTAGAGCTTTCACCATTTACAACAACAGTAACCATTTAGTACAGTGAGAGAAAAAAATCTTTCACATTGAAAATTTTTTTTTTAAAAACTGAGGTAATTTAAAATAAAAAGCCATAAGCTAACCTATCGTAAAAAGCACCCTTTTTCAGATAAAAAGGGTGCAAATAAAGTGCAGGAATAACTTCTCACCATCATGTTGTCAGTCTGTCATTTGAAGAAGGTCAATTCAAACCAAAGCTTCACTTCCTGAATGCGGCAGGCACTCCCACTGCCTAACCTGTCCACTCTTCGATGCCCTTTAGACTACTTTCCCTCTTAGAAACTAAGCCAATCTCTGAATTGTGGCCTTTTCATTGTCCTTTACTTTTCATGGTAATTTGCAACAGAAAGCTTATTTTTTTCATGTAACAAATTTGCAATTCACTCATCATGTCAAAATAACAGTTATCTTTTGAGTAATATTCCATAATTAATAAATCATGCATGCAAACCATTTTGTATGTAACTATAATAATTTGTATTTTTTAATCCAAAAGTGTACTGTGTATACACATCTTATTTATGGTATGAGTGGCAATGCACACTTATATATAAATTAAAAAGTTACGCTGTGCTTCGAATTGCTAAACAGATACATAAAATAAAGTAAATGCTGTATGCTGTCAGAATGAAATAATACCTTGATTGATGTTCTAGGTATTTCTGAATTATATACTCTGTACTTGTTCAGAGTTAGAGTAATTCCCCCTTATCTGTGGGAGTTCCTTCCCAAACCCATACTGGATACAGAAATCACAGATAATACACAATCCTATAAATATTATGGTATCGCTTACATGCCCTGTAATATTACCACCAGAGTAAACTTGTCCTTCCTTGTTTCATGCTGTATGCCTCCTTTGCATAACTACACTGTGCTTTGGAGACATGATTAAGAAAAGCAAGGGTCACTTGAACACGAGTACTATAGTATCATGATAGTGATCTTACACCAAAATGTGTACTGATAGAAGGATACACTAAACATATACATGATCATGTCCCAAGTGGAACATGAGTACCCATGAGATTTCATTAACTACTTGGAAGAGTACACCATTTTAAACATATGAATTGTTCATTTTTAGATTTTTGCATTTCATACCTTTGGATATAGTTGACTACGGGTAGCAGGGAATGAATATATTGATAAGAAGGACTACTTTATATTGACTTCAAAGAGACTTCTTATTGAATAGTAGCAATAGGCACTATTACTACCAACAGAGTGCAAAGATTTCTGTATCATCAATGTATATAGCCTGTAACTATCAGAAAAGCATCATTCTGATGATCCTGCTACCATATTCACATAACTAAATATACATTTACACAATGCAGATAAAAGGCCAGGAATCCTGATGGAGGAGGAAAGGGAACAAAGGAAAATCCACACCAGTGTTGCCTGCTTCTAGTTATTACTACATTTTTAAAAAAATAAATATTGGATAAGAGAAAAAAATTACTTCCACTGCAGAAACAAATATTTCATTTGGACACAAATCTCCCTGTGCCTGTGTGTACAGTATTATTGTCATGGATCTTTCCTATCCCCTTTTCCCTGTCCAAACTGCATTTCTCATTTAATAGAAGGAAATATCTATCCTGTGTTTTACTAGGAATCTCATAAACCACTACATGGCATGGAATCAATAATTATTTCCCACCAGTTTCTGAGGTCCTACTATGTGTATTTGACAGAAGTGAAGATGAACAAGACACAATCGCAGCCTTTGAGCAGCTTTCAGCACACTAGGATGCATGGGTCACTTTCACATTTGACCACACCTTGACACAGGTGCCGAGTGCTCACCTAGAGGGCAGTGAAGAGAAACTACAGCAGCTTTCACATCCATGAGCAAATCTTATGATGTTTGATCAGGAAAACTAAGAGGGTCCTTCAGGAAATGGAGGAGTTTGGTGATAATAATTAGAAAAGAGGTCATTTCCAGTGATGAAGCTCTTAAATAAAAGTGAGGAAGTGGAAGTTACAACAAGGTGTGGACTGGACCATTCCTGTAATTGGTCCTTGTAGCCAAGGAAAAATGGTTCAAAGTGAAGAATCTAAGACTTCCTTTTTGCCTGTAGATGTTTCCCTTCATCTTGTCTCCTGTCTCTTCTAAATATCATGCAGTTTCCATGGCATTGGCATTTCCTTTGCAGTCCTTTGCTAGTCCTAAATTAGTATCATTATCTTCCGGAGAACCTCTCTCTGTTATTTAGATGCACAAAGATCTGAGAACACTTAACAGTAACTTTCTATGTCCTGGGCAGCTGCCTAGGCTTTGTTTCAAAATTCTGTCTCCTGAACTAATGAATGTTCAGAAAATGAAGTAAATCTTTTGACTTGTGAATGTGGTTCAGTAGCAGCTCTTCATTATATTTTTGTACATAAAGTTATATTCTTCAAGGTAGTATTTTACTGCCCTTAGACAGAATGTTAAATCTATAACTATTCATTGTTATCTGTCTATCTGTCTATCTATCTATCTATCTATCTATCTACATATTTGTAACAGGAATTGAACTCACGGCCTCCCTCTTGCCAGGCAGGTGCTGCATTGCCAAATTATATCCCTGGCCCATGAAGTTAAATATAATTAATTTTATCCAGAGTCAAGTTATTCTCACCATGTCAATAATAAAACACTATAAGTAAAATTGAACAAATGAAGTAATTAGGGCTGCAGAACAGGTAGACTTTTGTTGTTGTTGTTGTAGTTGTCTTTTGTTTCAGATGACTTTCTCAATAATATTTTAACTATGTTTCTTTCTAATTCCCAGTCAGTAATCCAAATAGTCATTCAAATCAAGGTGAAATTCTCTTCAAAATTCTGAGCAACTCATGATGCTCCAATTATAATTTTTAGGCTTAATAAGATAGGTAAAACTCAATAGTTGGTATGGCTATGTACTTGTAAAGTCACGTACACCAAAGGTTTGACAGGTAGACTGGAAATTCTAATAAGGACAGTAAGGTCTATACTGAAATAATTTAGATAAAAGTCCAAGTTTATACTTTATGTTCTTTTACTCTATTTTTTCACAGATAAATTATGATGAAAGCTAAAAGAGGATAAATTCAAGTATGCCATATTGATTTTGTGACCTGCTAAAAACATATCTATTAATCTGATTGTTTTTAATAATCCACAGTGCTTGCAATAACAACAACAAGAAAATCACTCTTGAAAGTTGAACATATACTTACTGTAAAGTGAAGTTTTATGTTGCTGCCAGGTTAGACAAGTGCTCTAAACCAAAACCATGACTTGGCATAACATAAAGTACATAATAAAAACCATACTTGCTGTACTATTTATAGCAAATCACCATGTATTTCAGTGTGATGTCTGAAAATCTGGACAGTAATTTCTCCTAAGGGAAGCAATAATGCAGTGAATGGACTTTTGAATTGAGAGCAGATGATAAATGCTCAGCTAAATCTTAATGAATGGTTGTCATCCTCCATACCCCCATAGCAAGATATCAAAATTTAACCTTCAACACAACAATGATCTGTTCTTTGATAGTTTTAAGCCAAGGAAATAAAAGCAGATCGGTATAGAAGTGTCACAACTATTAATCACACCCTAGAATTGCTGTGTACAAAGCACAGAAAATAAGTAACTATGCATTTTGGAAACAATTAAAAAATACTGGTTAAAAAATCCAAATAATAATCTTATTGTGTGTGCTAAATTAAATTAGCTTTATTACATATATGGAGATATTTCCATAGTTCTGGGATATTATTAACTACACAAAAGACATTTTCAGAAAAATATTCTAATGAACTATATAAACTAAAGACAGTAATTTTAGATTTTATTGCAGTGTTATTTAATATATGATTAAATGTTGAACAGTCAATCCTGTTAAAGATCCAAGTTTTAATACTTTCTTGATTTTTAAACAAAAACACGAAGTAGTATACTTAGTGGTAAAACAGTGGAAATTTAAGTGAAAGAGATCACGTTATTTTTTATTATTACCGTATGTGTTTCCAAGTGTACCTTACTCTGAATAGTGTGGATTATATAAAAACACACAATGGAATGGGGTCAATATAATTAGGATCATTGTAGCCTCCATTATACTTAACACCAAATTCAAAGAATTTTTAAGAATTCAGTTACAGAGAGCACATCCCAACAACGGGAGAGGCTGCTCTCCTGTAACCAGCACAGAGGAAAGGCAGAGGCAGGCTCTGCTCAGAGAGCACTCCAACAAAGGGAGAGGCTGTTCACCCCACCTTTTCGCCTGGGACGGCCAAGCAGCTGCTGCTCTGGACCTGGCTTGAGTTGAGGGCAGGACCAGCGAGTTCCACCAGGCCATGTGGCTTGGGACTTCTCCGGGAGACGGTAGGGAGTTTGTGTCCATCCCCCATTGCCCACAAACATTCGGGTGTCCCTGGGGTCCTGCCTGTGCTCCACCCGTTCACCTGGATCTGCCTAGTGGTGGCTGCTCTGGGCCAGACTTGGGTTGGGGGCATGGCCAGCAAATTCTACCTAGCCTTTCAGCTTGGGACTTCCCCAGGAGCCCGGTGGGGGTTTGTGTCTGTCCCCCATTGGCCCAGGACGTTTGGGTCATCTCTGGGGTCCAGCCTGGGCCCCACTCATTCACCTGGAGCAGCCTGACAGCTGCTTCTCTGGGCCTGACTTGAGTTGGGAGCGCACACAGCAAATTACA
>RJWT010030802.1:0-14545 GCA_004365215.1 Cuniculus paca | reverse complement strand
GTGGAATTCTCTCAGCCTACCCGCTAAATGGGTTGTCACTGTGTTTAGCTTTAGCGTTGAATGCCCATGAGTGCTTCTCTAAATTAACCTGTGCCCATTAGAGACAAAAACGTTTGCAGTAAGTTGAATTTTCTGATTGCGATATCAGGCAGAGGTAGAATATTCTCAGCCCTGTAGTGTTCAGTTCTAATTAATGTCCTGACTTGACATCCCATTTTCACGTTTGACAGACAGTAGCATGTTCTGTTCCATTTCAAACTGGAATATTAAATTTCCAGAAGATTTCTGAAGGAGTGAGACTGCTTGGGTTTTAATTTACTTGACATAGTTTGCAGTTTAGTAACAAAGCACAGCCTCTAATTAAGCAACCCGCACCCTCCTGGCCCTTCGCTCTGACAGCAGGAGCAGCACAAATCTTGGGAACGAATCCTCGCCCCATGTGCTGTGCCTGGTAAAGCCAAGCACACATCTAAATGGAACCTTTCTGAGAACAGAGGGGACATTTCCAGTCATTGTGTCCTGACAGGAGACATTGATAAGAAAGTCACCATACTTGAGGCGTTGGTGGATCAGATCCACAGCTCTCTAGAACAAATCTAGTTTCAGTATAATCAGCAAGGGATTGGTGCAACTCTCAAAAACCCTTTACATTTTATAATCACCATCAAGTGCCTTTCTGGGTACTAATAAAAATTTAGACCTACCCAGTGGTGGTGGGGGAGGCGGAGGCGGAGGGGGAGGCGGAGGGGGGGAGAGGGAGGGAGCAGGAGGGAGAGAGAGAATGTACCCAAAGCAACTTTAATTTTTTCCTGTATTACCATTTTAGTGACTTATTCATAATATCCAGTGTAATCATGAGTCTGATATGAAACCTAAACTCCTTAGCTCAAGTCAAATAGAATGAATTTGTTTGTAATAAAATGCATTCTTTTGGTTGATTAAAGAAGTTTTGACAGTGACTTCGTAAGTCCCACATGGATAAATCTTAAATAATAAATTGCAACGATGGTGAAAGAACAGAGTGATTAATATGTACAGCTGGTAGGGGTTTAAGGAAGAATAATTCTGACACTTTGAGTTACGTACATCTTCCTAGTATCTATAAATACTGCTTTGACTTGAATTCTGTCTTACTAGTTTTGCAGTTTAAATTGGGGGAAAAAAAAACAACAACTAAGTCTGTTTCAGAAATAATACATTGCACTAAGTTTTCTGTCAAAGTATATGTGTTCTACTTTAAAATGCCCAGTTGTATTGCTTTCGCAAGATTTGGGGAACTTTATTTTAGTGGGAATAATTACTATGAGAGCTAAAAATAATAGATGTGTCCTTTTTGTTTTTCTTTCTTTTTTAAAAAAGCTGGACCTGTGATCTGCAGAATGCTGACTTATCCCCCAACTCGCCGAGCTTTAATTGTGGGTTGTGGTCTACAAATGTTCCAACAGCTCTCAGGCATTAACACCATCATGTATGTATTTCTTTCTGGCATTTTACTGATGAAACTATGAAGGGATTATTTTACAAGGAGAAAGAAATAGGACTCTTGGCAATTTGTTACTATTAAATATATAGGAGTCACCTTTTGGGAGATACTTTATTATACTTTAAATTCTGTCATACATAACTAGAAAGGCGTGATTTACTATGTTTGTTGTATTATTGGCTTTGTTTCATATAATTTCTCTTTTATGCCACCCAGCACTTCCTTGTATTGTGAGGAATTATTTTTATAAACCATTTCTTAATTCTGGTTAGAAAGTGTGATAAAAGGAAGGCACTTGGCACTGTCAAAGATTGTGGACACAAATAACTTGTTCATTTCCTTGTGGGGTATTATCTCTTGCAGTGTGATAATGCTAATAGATCTGTGATTATTACAACCAGATTACTGTGGAAGGGAGATTGAATGGAAAAAGTGGAAAAAGAAAAGTATCACATTTACTGGTTTTCAGAGCAGTCCTCAAAGTTGTATGTGTGTTGGGGGTTGAGTAGGGTGACTGGAGGGACCTCTGCTCTTCTTCAGTCATTCAGTATTAAATTCATTTTTGAGGGCCCACTTTCTGTCAGTTACACAGATGTTACTAACCTAGATCCAGTCACCCCACTCTCATCCTGTACAGTTCTGTGAAACAGTTACCCACTAAATAAATTCAGAGTTAAGTACAGAACTTAAAACAGTGGTAAGAACTATGCAGAGTTGCTTTTCTCCACAGCGTAGATTGTAGACCCAGATAAATGAATATGGCTCAGACCATGTCATACATTTCCTGAGAAACTGATCACTGGATGACGAATCCAGTCTCAGAAGTGTTTCCTTTCTACTTGTTGATTAAAATTACTCACTAGGAAATTAGAAATTATATAAAATTAATTTTCCCAGGCAAACCATTTGCATTTGCGATATATTTTCTTTTTAAATTACTTGATCAGATTAGTGATATGAGAAGAGTGAATTGATTAAAATAATTTTTAAAAATAAAGATTAAGATCCTATGTCCCATTAGATTACGTCAGGATTTGTTAGAAACTGCATCTGTGTCTACACTCTTTGTAAATTTGACATTATTTATAATCTTTTCAAAGTGTAATTTCCTAACATTTTTTATAGCTTACACTTTACTTCCTCCAGAGTCATTTCCTTCCGTTTTCCCTTACCTTTATCAGTTCTGCTCAGACCCACCTGTTGGTGTAGTGCCCAGTGCCCAGCATGTTGTTTCTCCCAGGTTTGGTGAGTCTGGGCCCTGCTCTGAGATGCCACCCTCTTCCTCAGCGTGGTCACAGCGGGGAATTGTAGCAGGACTGCACCAGGCCTTCAAGTAATGCAGTCAGTAATAAACCCTGCATAAATATTCTAGTTTATCAACATAATATGCGTTCTGCTTCCAAGAAGTATTTTTATTTGTTCTACCTTTTACTAAGCTTTTAAACTTGACCTGTTTAAACAGCATAGAAAATGAACAGTTTTGTTGTAGCTGTTTGTAGTCCTTTTGAACAGGTATCAAAAACAGAGCCAACTCATTGATGGGTAGTGGCTGATGGCAGTGTATTTCTAGTTGAAGTGATTAGCATAACCCATTTTCTATACCCAGAGTAAATTGTGCTGATTAAGCTTTTCAGATTTTAATGAAGTATTCATTTCTCTAAATCCTCAGTCTTTTCACGGAGATCAAGTAATAAAGGATCCTCATATTCCCTAAGATTTAGGATAGTCATTAATATACTTGATTATCACAAATTAAACATGTTATAAAGTGATATGGTCATAGAGCTTTTTCTTGCATTTGAGTATTAATCCTGGAAAATACGAAGAGTAAAATAAATGGTGGTTGAGCGTAGACTGTGTCTACTGGTTGCAAAACCTCTAAGTCATCACTCTGAAGGCACTGGGAGGATTTTAGAGGACTAGATAGACGTGTAAATAACATGATAATTTGGCTAAGTAACTAATGGTTATTCAGCGTGCATAATTTCAGATATTCATATTTTAAGCCCATAAAACTTTGTGACAGTCATTGTGACAGACTATACCACTGCTTTCTGTCTGGATGGATATGTACTGTGTCTTCTTCTCATCCTATTGTATGTTCTTGTGTAGGTATGCATGACTTTTTCCATTATTGTTAAATTAGGGCATACTCTCTTAAGTTTTGTTTCTAGTCTAAAATAACCTCTTAACTGGAGTCTAACAACTTATTTGTTATTTCGAGTTGAAAATATTGATTACTTTTTTCATAATTTCAAATGCTTAGAACCAGAAGTGTTTTGGATTTTGAAATTGTTTTGTATTTGAGTATGTTTGCATATACATTATGAACTGTCGGGATAGGACCCAATGTAAATGTGAACTTCATTTATGTTTCATACCTACCTCATGCATGTAGCCTACAGATTAGATTATACACTGTATTTGTAGTGCCTGTGCTTTGACTACTGAAGTCAGATGTGAAACTTGCCAGTTGTGGTATCGTGTTGGCACTCAGAAAATTTTGGGTTTTGGAGCTCATCACATTGTGAGTTTTTGGGGATGCTCAGCCAGTTATAAAATTGTATCCATCTCAAAAATCATAAACTCATCACATTCTTCGGTTTTCTGATACACACTTAAGGCTTTTACTGTTGATCTAGGGTTCCTGGCCACAGTAGCCTTATGTTTGAATGAGTCATTTGTATTTGTTAATCATATTTAATTAATTTAATTTTGTAAGTGCAGTGTTTCTGGCTCTGTTCCAATCTTGTATTTTATTGTCAACAAGCTCTCCTAGTATGAGGAAAAAAAATTACCATGCAGTGAGGGAATGTGGCACAAGCAGGCATGGGCAGATGGTGGTAAGTGTAGAGAACAATGAAGGTTGTTGGAAGTGAAAAAGAAAAAAACATAGGCTTTTGTATACTCTCGTCTTGCAAATTTGAACTGAAGATGTGATTTTGCTCTCTGATTCTCAGCAGGCAGGGTTAGTGCACGGTGCAGCAGCTCACTCCAGTGAGACTTCCCCTCTCTCTGCCTCCTCTTTGCCCACAAAGCTACTGAAAGCTAAAATGTTCATCTCGTTGGAGTATTTTAAAATGAGTGTACTTGTACTGTTTATCAGATGAAAGTTACTGGGAAAATGGGGGGATTCATGGTTCACTCTTCTTTTGAAAGATGAGTGTAACATAATAGGAAGGGTATTGAGCCAGCGAACACGAGGATTGGTTTTAAGATCTATCTGCACAATCGTACTTAGGGCATGCCAGTTAACTGACTTCAGTCTAGTGACATATAAAGTGAAGTAAATGTACATTTGAAAAAGACAAAGGATTTTCAAGTATAAGTAGAAGCTAACACACTTGAAATAGTAATACTTTAAACATTTTTCAGATGAAAAGTTGTCAGACTGTGGGGAACCAATTTCCATCTAAAAAGAAAAATGTGTTTTACTCAGTGTAATTTTTGTAAGATTTATTAAATACTTATCACATATCAATCATTGCACTAGATCCTTAGCTTCTTATATGTTAAGATCCCATTTTTATTTCCCATTCATAGCATTGAAGACAGACAGTCTGTGTGCTACACTTGTCAATGCCTCTTTGTCCCTGGATTATAGAACTTCTCACCTGAAGCGACTGGACTTCTCTTCGCTTCTGTAATTTTGTAAGGGTAATGTCTCCCTGTGAATGTCCCGTGGAGGGTCTGAAGAGAATGGCTTTGTAATGGAACCGCCAGTAGGTTTCTTGATCACCTTCCATTTTCCTGTGTGCATGTTGTATAGTTGTGTTAGTTTAAGGTCCTCTCCTCAAAAAAGCAGACCTTAAAATAAGGAGATAAATAAACAATTTCAGGAAACATGAGTCAGGAAATTGCTTTAGGGCAGGGAGAAAGGGCATCAGTGGTTGCCTAGATTAGCAGTTCATTTTAGTAAGCAACTGGAGCTGAGTCCTGCCAAGTACTCTGAGGATTAGTATACAGAATTACTCTAGGAGTGTTTTGTCACAATCCTTAGCCTCTTACACCGAGAATTGTCCTTGCAGATATTAAATGCAGTCTTTCCAGGTTCCCCAATCAATTTTTCATGATTCCAGATCTCCCAGGCAGAGAAATAGAGGGACAAAGAGAGTTGAACTAGAAGCTGTGAGATTCTGTAGTGGATTTCCATGATAGCTAGAGGATTCATAAAGGGGCTGGCTGTGAGTATATGTGGTTGGTCTGACAGCATTGGATAAAAAGTCTTTGTCTTTAAATATGTGTAAAATTTAAGTTAATTGATTATGGATGTGAAATTTTTACTCTTTCATGGATATAGCAGATTCATTTTTAATGAAAAAGGTTAACGATTGTTGACTACCATATAAAAAAGAAGCAGTAAAAATGGGAGATTCATGTTTAGAAGTGATGAGAATGTATTTTCTTGAATACTATAATCTACTTTTCATATATACTTATAATTTTGACCTGTCATAGGAACCTTAAAAATACACACTAAGGTATTTATGCCTTCAGCTAAAGTTTAATAAATTACTGCTATGGATTAAAAGATCTGTAAATGAACAACTCTTGTCATTAAGGAATTTTTATCCTACCAAATTAATGTGCTGTAGGAATACAGGAAAATGAGTGATTAATTGTCCTTAATAAGAGAAGGGGACACATACAAGTGACACATGCCATGTTTTTAACATTTTATTTATGTGGTAAACTGTTATGTGGGCAGAAACATGATACAACAAATACTGTCACAACCTTTGATGTTCAATCTGTATTTGAATGCAAATCCAACATATTTGCTAGTTATGCAGATTCCTTCTGCAATTTACTTCTCAGGGCCTCAGCAGTCTGAAAAGCAGGAATTTTCAGTTTCTAAAGTTGATTCAGTGAGATAGCTTATATGGTTCAGGCCTAGCCAGGAATTGAGTTTATGGTCCCTTCTCGTATGTTCACTTTACCATTTAGAAGTCACTAGGCATTTGTGCAAAGCAGGAACATTCTGAAATTAAACCTTTTGTTTGATTTACACCCATCAGTCCAGGATTTGAGAATCCCCTATAGATGCAAAATTGTTGTAATATCCATCTTTCAAGAGTCTCTATTTTCTTAAGAAAGAATCATGGCAGTATTTTTTCTTCTAATTTGTGGATATTGTAAGAATGTTGTGCATTTCAGTATTAGATGTGTTGTTTTCATCTTAAAGTCAAGGGGAAAACAGTGACCTTGGAATGATATGAGCTAATAATGCCTCCTTAGGAGGTGGGGGATTTGTAGCCAGGTTTACCGCTATGTGGTTTGACTTGTGACTTACATCAAAAGGTTGTCAAATCCTTTTGGCATGCTTTCTGAATTAGATGTGAATTTTAAGGTCCTGTGATAATTAATGAAATTCATCTTCATGGTTTATAAAGTGTAAGCAACTAAGGATTTGGGTTCACAAGGATAATCTTTGTAAATAAGAAAACATATTTCTTTGTCTGTCTTTTCTGACTTGTGTTTTGCTGAAAGATAAGGAGAAGAAAGGGATATTCCATTAATAAGTTGAAATAGCGCATGAAATCCAGGGATGTACCTCAGAAAATAAGTTTGCTGTTTCACTCAACCAGAGCTTTTCCTGTATATAATATGTGAGTCTGAGAATAATACAAGTCTAGGTAATCCTGAGCACGCTATTTAACATTGTAGAAATGCTCTGGCATTACTTCACGCTGAATGCTTAGAGAGCAGGCACTTTGCCAGGAACTGGATAAACACAATATTACTTAACATACCTCTCAAGGGACTTGTGGTTTGTTTCTTTATCTTTAAAAGGACCTTCTGTGGTCAGCTTTGAAGGTAAAATGGGGCAGCAAAGTGCAGGACATGTAGGAGGGGCTTGAAGGATTTTTTGGGGAGTTCTGCTTTCCCACTTTCACATCCTTTGTCTTCTCAGTGTGTCAGCTCTCTGGGCTAGCATCACGTGGGAATCAATCTTTTAAAAACTTTTTTGCTTACTATAGCATCACACTTAAATCTTCTTTATGCCTTTTCTCACTTAAATTGTGCCTCAGTGCTGGTGCTCACTAGGTCTTGGCTGATGGTATCTTCTACCCCTGTTGTTTCAGCAGTCATCTCCTGGCTGCAGGCTGAACCTACATTTCACACCAGAACCATGATAACTGTTTTGTACACAAAAACCATGGCTGGAGTCACTCCAAAGTGGCAGCGGGGAAGTGGCCCAAACTGTTCTGAGTTGGGACCAGCTGTGATTCCAAAGAAATAAGCATTACATTCCGGGGTTATCAATCCAAAGCATTTATTAAGGGTTCTAATTTACAGAGTGACGCCGCATACCCTGGAGACAGGCAGTGAGGGAGAAGAATGTTCTCTCTCGGTGTGTCTATAGCACGGAGCTCAGGATATATAGTTTATATGAAGGTTTAAGGTTCTTTGGCTCAGGGGCAGGCCAGCTTGAGAATTTTGAGCAGCAGCCTAATTACCTTTATCAGTACCTCAGCTGAAGCTGGAAGATGAACATGCAGCTGGCTTGTCACAGAATGGTCAAGTCATTCTGCAGTTTGTCTCAGTTCACAGAAAAAAAGTGGAGGAACCAGGGAACCCTACAGATACATACCTGTATCTCCAGTTGTTGCTCATTTTTACTTGGATAGCTCACTCTCAGCAACCTCAACACATGCAAAACCAAATCTCTGTCCCTTCCCACCAGCTCTGCCTGGCCTCATTTAGTCCTCTTCTTGCTACTGGCTGTGATCACAGGGTGCCATGCCTGGAACTTGGGAGCCAGCACATCCAAATCCAATCAGTCATAATTCACTTCAATTTTATTTCCTTAATATCTCTTGTATCTTTCCTGTTTTCTTCCTTGCCAGGATCTTTTAATCTCTGCTTTAGTCAGGGACTATTGTCTTTCTAAGTAGCAAAATCTCACTCAAACGTAATTTAAGAAAAATAAGGACACAGGATCTGAGGGTAGCAAATATAGCTGGTCCTGGTAAAAGATCAAAAGGAGAATCTGGAGAGTCTCTTGCTTAGCTTACATTTCCACCTGGCGTATTGTCCCTGCTTCTGTCCAGCTGGCTGTACTTTTCTTCTTTCTTTTCTTAGAGATCTGCCTCTGTTTTCACTCATGTGTGGTCACACTCTGGCACCATAACCTTGGAGATAATTCTGAGTTGAAATATACACGATGGATTGACTAGGATTGTTCCAGTTCCTAACTCCCAAGAGAGAGACATTCAAATGAATCTTCCTTACCCAACCGTGTGAGGCCAAGGAGTTGGTCTACAATACAGGAGCAGTAGTTTTATACTCTAAATCTCATTCCCCTCAATTTATCCTTGACATCTTCATCTGAAATTTCTGAAGCGAAATTCAGTCCTATCTTATCTTTAGTTAAAATCATTTAATGGCTGTCACAATTTAGAGTAGAATTCCAAGTCTGTTTCCCTTCATGGCTTCATTTTGTCCATCTCTGAACTGACTGGTGTCCAGCCACCTGTCCACTTGTGCCTTCTATTCTATCGAACCTTGGGTTCTTTTGGCAATGACTAAAGGTAACTAAAACATTAGTGCCTTCAGATAAGCTATTTTACTTGGCAGAAATACCCAGATGACCCTAAAAGACCTCCAAATTTGGGCCACATGTCATCTCCCAGATCCCAGAGCCAATTTAGATGGTCCTGCTCTGGTTTCCTGAAGCACTCTGATTACTACTCATGGATGTTGTGTTTCAGTGTGACTACAGATTTGACTGTTTCTCCCCAAAGATCATACTCGGTTAAAATATTTTCCAGATAAAGTGTACCCTTAAAATATTCCACAGCTAACGGGGCGTGGTGACGCACACCTGTAATCCCAGCACTCAGGAGACTGAGGCAGGAGGATCATTGCGAGTTCAAGACCAGCCTGGGGTACAAAGTGAGCTCAAGGCCAGTCTGAACTGCATAGTGAGACCCTGTCTAAAAAAAGCTAAAGCTAGCTAGATTTTAGTTACCACTGACTGTGATACTTCCGTTCTGTTTGTGGCCAGTCATATTGTGCTGTGAGTCATCCAGTTTCTAACTGTGTGAGGTCTTCTTTAACCAGTTTGCAGATGAGACCTTTGGAAAACAAAATTCTCATCATTCTAGGTTTGAGAAAAGGTCATTCAAGCCACTTCTGAATTAGATTTAGAGACAAGGTGTATGCTACTCAGTTTTCTGTATAGCAACAAAATTCTTGAAATACTTTGTAAAGAGAGTTTTGTTTTTGTTTTTGACATAGAACTTTAGAGATTCCAGTCCATTCTCAGGTGGAGAATTGTGTTTAGTCTTGGTAGACATGTCAGATAGTAATGGTAGAGAGTGCGTTGGGGGCAGACTGCTTACCTCGTGGTCAGGAAGCAGAAGGGGAGAGAGGAAGGCCAGGGTTCCCCAGTGCTCTTCAGTGGCACACCCCCAATAATCTAATTCCTAAAGGTCTCAGCACCTTCCTGTAGTGCCAGCGTGGGGACCAAGTCTTTGGTACAAGGACCTTTGGGGAGACATTTAGTATCTAAACTATAGCAAGCTATGCTAATGATGTATATAATTTTGGATAAGTATTCATAAGTTTAGGTTTCAGCACTGCAGATTTCCATTTAAAAAATTTTACTGTCAGTTTTTTTAGTTCCTGCTTTCTCAGGACAACTGAAGAGCTAAGTTAGTGAGTGCTATCCAAGTCTATGATTGTGCTTCCTGTGGCTGATATTATTGCATTATTTCAAATGCTATTAAGCTGCTCCATGCCTAGACAGATAGTCTAATGACATGTCAGTCATGGCAGGGAAAAAAAATGAACAATGTCTCGTGCAAGAACATCTTCATTCATTTTGTTAAGATTATTTTTATTGGACAGGTTAAAATATAAAGAACTAAATATAAGGCACACTCATTTCCATTTCTTTTAAAACACTGAATACTAGAAAACAGAAAATTTAGAAAGTAGGTTTCTCAGTTTTTTTGTTTCCTGTATAGAACTGTCTCTTTCTTGATTTTTTTTTTTTGTGGTGATTCCTCCTCAGCTTTTTAAATGCTCTCTCCTTAGCTGATTATCTGAAATATGTTTGAGAAGTTATTTACCTAAGACTGTTTGCAAGGACTGGATTTGGCCACTGTACATTACCTTCTTTAAAGTGCAGGGTTTGTGCATTTGTTAAATTTCACATTAATGTCCAGATTAATGTGTTTTGGAGCTTGTATAGTTACCTACCTTCACTGCTACTCCCCCATGGTGTGTCCCCATCTGAGCCTTGAAGATTGTGCCATCCACTCTTAGGAATTCTACTCAGAATATTACCTATATGTGAATGTTTAAATTTTTAAAATTATTACAGTAAAAGACACATGCCATTAATTCTCCTCACCGCCCCCCCCCCACGCACTTTGAACATACTCCATCATTCTTGCCACTTTCTGAAGCCACTTTCCTTTCATGAGTGTGTATATGAGGTCTGATTCAGAACAAGGTGGATGGGGCTGCTGAGAGTACTCCAGTGGAAAGGCTCATGAAAACCTTATGGTGTGTCCTCATCCACCTTGTTCTTGTGCCTGGCCCCATTTAACTTCTGACTCTTTTCCAAAGTCAAAATGACCATGAAAAGTAAATATTTTGAATCAGTTCAGGGCATTGAGGCAGCCACAATAATATAAGTAAAGACAGTCACCAAAAGGGACCTACCAAACTGCGTCAGAATGTGTAGAGAATGCTGGGATAAGTGTGTTTGAAGTGAGGAAGAGCATTTTGAGGGAGACATGAAAATGTGTCTTCTGTTGTTTAAAAGAACATTATTTTTCAATCCCATCTACTGTGTCCCATTAAGGGCTGATTAACTTACAATCAGGTTGCTATGATTTTGGGAATGAGAATGTAGTCTAGTGTGGTTGTTACAGCAATATCTGTGGCATTCATAAAATTTTGAATTTCACTGTCTTCCTCCCAAGACTTTTTTCACATTTTAGAAAAAAAAATCTTGGAGGCTGAGTTGATGAGACTGCCATTTGCTCTCCCACCTTACACTCACTCTGCCCACCTAAGAGGAGGTGTGTGCTAGCTAACTTTAGAGTCAGACAGACTAATATTGCTGTTAGAATTCATTGAGATGCCGTATTTAATACACTCTAAAGTCACTAAGGCGTGGCAGCTTATTAGTAATTATGCTGTTATTTTATCTGGCATGAAACAGACCTGTAGTGAAATTTCATCTTGTTGCCCAGCCTGTTGTGCCACCTGGAGTAACTGATGTAACTGCTCAAGCCTCAGCTTTCTTATGCGCACTCTAAATCAACCTAGCCCTTCACAGGTTCCTCAGATTCTGCCTCCTGCTCGACCCCTGAATCTCCATCCTCCTCTCAACTCCCATGCACCCCCTCACTCACAGAGGCCTAGCCACGGTGGCTTCTCTCTTTCACTTGTTTTCACCTCCAACTATTAGACACTTGGCCATTGCTTTTCTTTCTGGCTAGAAAGAGCTGCTTTCATGTCTTTACTGTAGCTGGTTCCTTACCACTTATGCCTGAATTGAATTGTTAACATCCCAGATAGGCCCTGGTCTCATTTGAAATATTCATTTTCTTCAAAGTACTTATCACTACCTAAAATAACCCTATTTGTTTATTTATCTATTAAGGCAAATTTCACTCTATAAAAAGAACATACCTTATTTCGCTGATTGTAAAATGTTTCATAAATAATAGACAATATCTTTGAGGTCTGTTTATGTGGCAGATCACATAAAGGTTATTCATAATTTTTTACTTTGAATTAAATTCACAGTGTAACATATATAGAAGTCAAGCATCTGGAAGGTTTATGATAAAAAGCAGTTGTTCCTTCCTTTTCCTACCCTGAGTCCTTCCCATACCTCAAGTTCTGCTTTCTAGGATAGTTATTTTCACTCTTTTTTTTTTTTAAATTGTCTTTTTTTGAGACAGGGTCACACTATGCAGGTTGGCCTCAAAGTCACTATGTAGTCTAAGCTGGCCTCAAACTCCTGATGATTCTGCCTCACCCTCCCAAGTGGTGGTATCATAGGCCCTACACCACCATGCCTGGCTTATTTTGACTTCTTACAGATATTTCTTTCTGTATCTATAGATCAATAATACTGATATACTTCTTTCAATTTCTGAAATTCTGTATCAACTTCCATTGTAGAAGATGAAGCACCTCTTTGAAACCCTCTTTCTTGTTCACAGACATCCTCCCCGCTCCCACCATCTCAAGCTTTCAGATGAGTTATTCTCCTTGTCCTTGTCACGACTATAGAAGTGCTGCTGGCAGCCCAGCGGCTCAGTGTCCTGGTGATGTCGACCTTGCTGCCATGCTTCCCCTTTTCAGTTTGCTGCCCCGGGGAAATCTCTCCAGCCCATCCACCTCCAAGGCTGATTGCTCAGCTCAGCTGGCTGAGAAGAGTTATGTGGACGTGTTTCCCTCCTTGGTAGTTAACAGTTGGTGCATCCTCTCATTTGCTGCATTTGGTGTAACATTCACTAATCTTTTTGCACACTGTTCAGTGGAAAGCCCTCTCTGGTTAAACCTGATGAGAAACACTGGGACGTCCACCCCTGTGGTCATGTGTTCCCTCCCTTGCCTTTCTTGGAGTTCTCTTTATCTTCTCTTTGGGTTTCCTGTTTCTTGCATCCTCTTTTTAGCTTTATTCCAGCTTCTTCGCTAGTTCTTGTTTTTGTAGTTGTTTCCTGTGGAATGCTTAGTGGGAAGTAAAATGATTTTCAGACAGTGGAAATCTTTATTCCCTCCTCAGACATGATTGTTATTTTGCATCTCAAAATTTTTAATGCTGTACACTTTGATTTTTGCTCTCTGCCTTTCTGCAGGACTTCATCATGCCTGCTTTCCTCAAGTCTGCAATTGCTGTTTAGGGTCTCTAGACAAGCACTCTGAATCCTATGTAGGTGTGTGTTGGTGTTACCAGTCAGTGGGGTTCTTTTGCTTGATGCTTGATGCAAACTGCAGCTCTGATGTTGCCAGATGACACTAGGTAGTGCTGGGTGCCAACCGTTGATAGAGCTGGCTGCCAGTCATTGCTGCTGCCTGCCACCACCAGCTTATGCCAGGTGCCACAGGTCAGCTCTGCCAGGTGCTGTTCTCTGCTGCTGCTCCTTGTTGGCCTCTGGTCTGTGGAGCTCTTTGAGGCAAAAAGCTCTTAATGTTTATTGTTCACTCTTTGGAGATGATCTGTCTACGATATTCAGGCTGATAATAAATTTAGAGCACTGTCAGATCCATTCTACTGGAGAAATAAATCACAACCAGGTTTATAGGTCCACAAAGACAAATCTTTATTTTAACAGTGCCTGTGCAGTAGCACAGGGGAGTCAGTACACTGGAGGGAGTCCTCCTAGACCAAGGGGAGAAAATGCTTGGGGAGTGCTGCTTATGTAGCACCTACAAGCCTGTGATTGGTCCAAGTGCAGGTCTTTGATGCAGATTCAGGTCTGTGATTGGCCCAGGGTCATCTAGGCTCTTCCTGGCTGTCATGGTGGTTTTTCAGTGTGGGGGCCTGGCAATGCCAGCTGTTTGAGTCACAGCTGTTGCGTATCTGGGGAAAAATGGTAGGAATCTTGGGGAGAGCTAGCAGTGCTCATCATAGCTAAGTGGGGTTTGGGGAGGTAGGAGATGTTAAAAAGGGACCCAGATTTCTCTGTCCCTGATCTTAACCATGCCAGGGTGCTACCCTCCCCAAAGAGGTGGCAGCAGTATAAAGTGGCACGGGGGGTGGAGGGACATCATAGTTGACAATGGAGCTGCACCCCTGGTGATGAGAGGGGCCTAGAAGAGAGTAGCCCCTAAATAACCAGGACAGCCAATGGGGGGGTGTCCTTTGGTGGGGGGAGGGGTGAAGGAAAGCAGGAAGAAGGGTATGACCACCCCTTCCAAAGTGGGAGACTCAGGAGCCTCTCATCTGCCTCGCGGTAGGTAGGGTAGGGTAGGGTTAGGCACAGCAACTAACTGGCTGTTTCAGGGATTTTCAGCAGTCCTCTTTGATCCACTATCAGGGATATCTGGGTCCTCTCAGTGTTGAGTCTTTCCAGAGACTGGCAT
>RJWT010030801.1:0-14545 GCA_004365215.1 Cuniculus paca | reverse complement strand
GTGGTGGTACATGCCTGTAGTCTCAGCACTCAGGAGGATCACTATAGAAATGCATTTGAAAACATATCTCTTAGCCGGGCATGGTGGTAATCCCAGCACTTGGGAGGCTGAGGCAGGAGGATTGTTGCAAATTGAGACCAGCCTGGGCTACAAAGTGAGTTGAAGGCCAGTGTGTCTCAAAAAAAAAAAAATCAGATAATCCAAACTATGACTGGCTCACAGAATTTGCTAGGAAGTCTTCTCTTCTTCCTTTAGTAACTCCTCAAATCAAAAGACTAAGAAATCCCACAGCAAATGTGTGAACCTCTGTCATCCACGCATTCCACTAACATGTACCAACAGCTTAGTATGAACTGGAAAACCAGCTGTATACAAGACTACTCTTTCAGTCCTGTGTACAATTTGCAACAGTTCTGCTCTCACCATTAAAAAATACTTGAGAAATTCATTTCATTTTTCTAGTAAAATACTAGAAGTGAATAAAGATAAACGACTTCTAAAAAACTCTCAGCCAGGCGTGGTGGTGCATGCCTGTAATCCCAGCACTTGGGAAGCTGAGGCAGGAGGATCCTTGCAAATTTGAGACCAGCCTGGACTACAAAGCTCAAGGCCAGCCTGAACTATATAGTGAGACCCTGTCTCAAAAAGACAAAAAACAAAACAAAACAAAAAATACCTCTCAAAGTCATTTTAATTAGTTTAACATTGAGTGTTAGTAAGCAATTGATTGAAATGCTAACATCTCATTTTAGAGTCAACTAGAGTCCGTTTTAGGGGCAACTACTCATAGACAGTTGTACAAAATCAGAGACTTTTTTTTTTCTTTTTTTGGTCTTTTTGAGACAGGGTCTCACTATGCAGTTCAGGCTGGCCTTGAGTTCACTTTGTAGCCCAGGCTGGTCTTGAACCTGCAAGGATCCTCCTGCCTCAGCCTCCTGAGTGCTGGGATCACAGGCATGTGCCACCACATCTGCCTAAGAGATATGCTTTCAAATGCACTTAATTTTGTCACTTAATTAGATTTCCTTAGATGTGGAAGGCAAGACTATAAATAAAACAGGAACTGTGAGATCAATACAAGTTGAACATCCTTAATCAAAAAATCTGAACACTGAACTGCTCCAAATATCCAAAACTCTGAATGATAATGGGACTCCACAAGAATAAAATTTCATACTTGAGCACAGTTAAAACTATACAATTAAAACTACTATATAAGATTACCTTCAGTCTATGTATATAAGGTGCATGGGAAACATAAGTGAATTTCATGTTTAGACTTGGTATTATCCCTTAGAATTATGTATATGCAAATATTCTCCAATCAAAAAAATAAATCCCAAGTCTGAATCTCTTCAGGTTCCAATAATTTTAGATAAGGGAAAGTCAACCTGTAATTTATCATGTGATTCCTTTTCAGAATAGAATTATTTAAAAAAAAACAGAATAGAATAATTGAATTTCTGTAGTATGAGGACTCCCCCAAAACCTTTATAATATGCTTCCTAATCTTTCCATAGGAAACCCTGCATTTTCCTAAGGACATCACTGTGAATTCTGTACCTATAAGCAATACTATTCTAATTATCAAGTATGAAATCTTCATGAATCCTTTATTAGAAGAGAAATAGACCTTACAGCACTATCTATTTAAACTTTCTTGATACACATATTAGAAATTCCTTAAGGCAAAAAGAGTGAAATAGAACTCATGGAACTGTGTGCTGGACACGAGTCAATGCAGGAGAGGAAGACGGGGTCCAATGATTAAGGTTGAAGAACCAGAAAGGGTTAATGGTGCTATGAAAATGAAGTCCATGAAAATATTTACTCTCGTAGTAAGTATTACGTTTAGAGGCATGGCTGTTTTGATAGTCCTGAGCCCAGTGAGAAATAATTTTAGGGAGAGAAATTCAGTAAAGGGATCTGGGGTACTAGCTATTTGGATAGGTCAATCTTAAATCCTGCTTCACTGACTTTCAAACATTTCTGTCTTTATTCCCATTCCCTCCTACCACACAATGCTCTACACCAGAAATACTGTAGTAGAACTGCAAGTCAGATTTACCTGGAACTAATGGGCTTAGGCTTCAAAGAGACTTTGCGCACACGGGCACTTCTGAGACTGTTTGAGGGACCTGGGCAACATGAATGAAGAAGGACTAATATTTCTTGTAAAACAGGAAAAGGCAAAGATTTTTGCATTATTTTTCACTGACAGTTTGTAAACTTCAGGGTCTGCTCAGGTGGGATCAATCTCTGCTGCAAGGCACTACTGACTGGGGTCTTGAGTGGCTTAGGAGCGGGGCGTGGTGGCACACACCTGTCACCCTGGCAGCGCTCTGGGAGGCTGAGGCAGCAAGGTAGTAACTTGGAGTGTCATCTGGGCAACTTAGCAAGATCCTTTTTCAAAACAAAAATGAAAGAAAGAAATGCAAGCCGGGTGTGGTGGCTCACGCCTGTAATCCCAGCACTCGGGAGGCTGAGACAGGAGGATCGTTGTGAGTTCGAGACCAGCCTGGGCTACAAAGTGAGCTCAAGGCCAGCCTGAACGGCATAATGAGACCCTGTCTCAAAAACACCAGGGCTGGGGATCTAGCTCAGAGGTCTAAGCGCCTGCCTGGCAAGTGCAAGGTTGTGAGTTCAATCCCCAGTGCCGCAAAAAAAAAAAAAAAAAAAAAAAAAAGGAAATGCCTGGGCACGTAGATGATTGTGAAAGCCATGGGTTCAATACCCAGGGAGGGGGATGGACTAGCAAGCAGTTGGGAGGGGCAAGGGTAAAGGAAGGAAGGGAAAAGGACAAAAATAGAAGGAAAAATGGAAATAAAACTTTTGTAAATAAGCAGGGGAAGAGGGGTTGAAGGGGGAATGGGAAAAAAGAAGAATCAAAATATATCACTTATAAGTAAAAATTTCCTATGATGAATGTTATCATTCTGTGTATCTAAAATGTACCAGTAAAATTAATTTTTAAAACGAGAAGCTTTTTGGTGGGCCATCCTCACCTACCCACTAGAACTAAAACCACCAAGACTAAGATCACTAAGACTAAAGATGACACCACTGATTATTTATTGACCCAGGTTAATAATGTCACCCATGTACCCTTGCTACCATTAGATCACTATTACCTAAGCGACTATACTTGCAATCTTATTGGTTGATCATCACTATAACCCACATTGTACTTGCCTCTTGATTTTGCTCTATAAAGTTTCTTTTGAGAGGTAGGCTCATTGGCAACCCATTCAGGATCCCACCTGACTCTCAGGAGCTATTCCTCACTCTTTTTCTCCAATAAATTTTTCTACTCAAAAAAAAAAAGTTTTTTCCACTGCAAAGATACAATGTTAGACCACATGTATCAGTTCATTTTTCTTTCCTTTTTTTTTTAAATCAAACGCCTAGAAGTAAGTTAAGTAAGATGCAAAGTACTGGAACCCCAAGTCCTATTAAAATAATGAAAGACAGTAATTATAATAGATAAGGGACTAAGGGTTTAGCTCATCCATAGCCTATGAGCCCCTGGGTTCTATCCCCAGCACTACACGGAACAAAAGAATGATTAGGCAGGCATGACGGTACACACCTAACCCCAGCACTCAGGAGGCTGAGGCAGGAGGATCACCGTGAGTTTAAGGCCAGCCTAGACTACACAATGAGGCTCTGTCTCAAAACAAAACAAAACAAAAGAAAACAAACACATTATGTATAATAAGAGCTAAAACACTCATTACTATTAGGGTTATTGATTCCGACAGGCAGACATATTTATGCTAACTTATATTTTGTAGATAAACCTGGATTTGTTTTATAATCTAAATACCAACCACTGTCCTGCTTTTAGGGGTAGAGAAACCCTTGTGAGATTATAGCTTGAATATCTTATGTGATTGTAGGAAAGAAAGCTTAAGTTCTTAAAAGAACAACAAAGATGATTAAAGTATTGAAGGTAAGCCCTAGAAAAAAAGATTTAAAATGATTAGCAATTTACACTCATTTTAAAAAAATATGGTCTCAATGTTATTTTTATGCCTGAGTAGTACTCCACTGTATGAAAAAATGATATCTTCTTTATCCATTCACCAGTTGATGGACATTTGGGTTGTTTCCAAGATTTGGCTATTACAAACTGTGCAGATATAAACATGGGTGTACATATATTGCTGTGGTATGATGCCTTTAACTTTTTTGGGACGATACCATGAAGGGAAAAAGCTGGTTCAACTAGAACCTCTAGTTCTAGTTTTTTGAGAAATCTCCACACTAATTTCCACGTGGTTGTACAGTCTGCTCCCCCATCAACAGTGGAGAAGCGTTCCTTTTTCCCCACAGACCCGCTAGCATTTGTTATTGCTGATTTCATGATAATAGTCATTCTTTCCAGGGTGAAATGGAATCTCGTTGTTTTAATTTGCATCTCTTGAATGATCAGTGATACTGAACATTTTTTCATATATTTACTTGCCTTTTATGCTTTTTCATCTAAAAAGTGTGTATTCATCTCAGATCCTCATTTTTGGATCGGGTCTTAAATTTGGGAGTCTGATTTTTTTCAAATCTTTATGTATTCCAGATATTAGTCCTTTGTCTGACGAACAGCAAGCAAATTTTTATTCCCACTGTGTGGGTTGTCTTTTCAATCTGTTGATTTCTTTGTATGCAAAAGGTCTTTAATAAGATGAGATTCCAGTTGTTGATTCTTTGTCATCCTTCCTGTGTAGTCAAGGTGTTGTTCATGAAGTCTTTGCCTACACCAATGACCTCAAGACCATAATCTTAAGTAAAATAAATCAGACACACATGTGTAAAGACACATAGTTTCTCTGGTATGAGAAATCAAAAGTGTAAATAAGGACCAAAATGTATAATAGGTATTGTGAAATAGGAAGAAAATGGTCAAATGGGGTGGGGAACAAGGGAGAGAGGAGGGGAAGGGAAAGAAGGGAAAAAGTAAAAAAAAAAAAGAGAAAAGAAGGAAAACATGGAAATGAAGCTTTTGTAAATGGGGAGGAAAGGAGTTGAAGGGAGGGTAGCGGAATGGGAAAAAAAACACGTTATATCCTGTACAGGTATGAATTCTCTATGATGATTGTGATCATTATACATAACTAAAATGTATAAATAAAATCTGATTGGAAAAGAAGAAAAAAAATAAAGGGAATTTAGTAACTCCCCATTTCTTACCAGTGCAATTGGATCAAAAAATGTAGTGTGAGGCTGAGCATGGTGGTGTACTCCTGTAATCCCAGCACTTGGGAGGCTGAGAAGGAAGCTGAGGCAGGAGGATCACTGTGAGTTCAAGAACAGCCTGGGCTACAAAGTGAGCTCGAGGCCAGTCTGAACTGCATAGCAAGACCTTAGATCGAAAAAACACACACATACAAAAATGTAGTGCGAAGACACTGTTAAACCATAGGCATTAAACTACTGTTGGGAAAAACAAATCAGTGTATCTCTAAGAGATGGGACTGAGTTCTCTCATTCCATTTCTTTGGACATCGGAACTGCAGGCTCCCAGGCTTTGGACTCCAGGACTTGCATAACTATTCTTTAACAGTTATGCTTGTGCAACTGTTGCTAGTATTTCTGAGAGTTTGTTTCCAAAATTACATGTTTTTAGGGCTTATGAAGAATCCTGTCACATGTTTCTACATCTGAAAGAAACTCCATTTTAAAAATGCAAAAAAAAAAAAAAAAAAGCCAGGCATGGTGGCTGACACCTGTAATGCCAGCACTTGCAAGGCTGAGGCAGGAGGATCGTTGTGAGCTGAGATCAGCCAGGGCTACAAAGTGGCTACAAAGTGAGCTCAAGACCAGCATGAACTGCATAGTGAAACCCTGTCTCAAAAAGGCAAAAAAGGGCTGGGGATTTTAGCTCAGTGGCTCAAGAACTTGCCTGGTAAGTGCAAGGTTGTAAGTTCGATCTCCAAAAAAGAAAATGAAAAGAAACAAACAAAAAACTATGGGAGAACAAACCAAGTCAGTGTGCACACCACTGTTTATGGCAGTATAAGTCCTAATAACAAAGGCTTGGAAGCAGCCTATGTATCCATCATCACATGAATGGATAAAGAAAATATGTTATTTACACACAATGGTGTATTACTGTGCCATAAAGAAAGAAACTTGAGTCATTTGTAGGAAATGGATATGCATTGAGGCCATAATATTCAGTGAAATGAGACAGACATGCAGGCTTCAATACTGCATGGTTTCTCTTATATAAGAAACCCAAAATATGAATCAACAGTAAAATAAGGAAGAGAGTGGGAAATGGGGAAACAGACTTTCTGGAGATGGTGGAGATCAGAGGAAGAGAGGGAGGTAAAGAATGGAAAATTATCCCAGATATGATATATATACCAACTTCCCAAAATGAGTGTAAATATTATGTATTGAGAACATAAACCAATTAAAAAAAAATCAACTGGCTTTTCGACATATTTCCCAAGTCCAACTTGTCCCCTGTCTATCTCACCCCGTCTAAATCCCATCATCTTCTCCCGGCTGCTGGTTCTCCCAGGTCCTCTCTTCAGTCCCCGTAACCCACCTCTGTAGCCAGCAGTACTTTTTCTAATGTGAATCTGATGAAGTCAATCCACTGCTTAAATTTTTATCATTTTCTGTTTAAAGAGAATAAAACCTAACTCCCCTGTGAGCTGGACTTCAAACCCTTCAACTTCATCAAAAGTCACTTTTCTGTCCCAGTCACGGGTCTCTCCTGTCTCGTGTCTCTTGAAAACACTGAGCTGGGTTCCACCTCAGGGCCTTCCACACAGCCCATTCCGGGCCCACCTGAGTGTCTCCTGGAGGTTTCTCCAGGCTCCTGAGCTCCTGCAGGGCAGGTCTAGGCTGGACGGTCAGCGCTGCACGCTGGTCTCTGAAACGCTACTGCTCGCTCGCCCGCTCCCTCCCACTATGTGCCCTGCTCACATGTCTGTTTCTGTCAGTGAACTCTGCCTCTGCTTGGCGTGTGCTTCCCTCCCCCCACAACGCGAGCACCGGTGAACACAGAGCCCTTCTTGATCTGTAACATGCCCTATCCCCACACAGGGCTTGCACATCGTGGGTTTTCTATTAACACATATTGAATGAATGAATGCATGAATGAATGAATGATTCATCAGATCTGGGGTGGGACTTGGGAACAATTTTAAAGAGCTTATTTCATCACTTTAGGCAGATCCTTCAATATGTAATACACTGCAAGCCTGATTTGGAGATGTGAAATCAATGACTATAAAATAAATAGCAACAAATCAAATTAAAGTTTGGGGGAGGTGGGAAAATTCCCTTTCTGAGCCAGGTGTGGTGGCGCACTCCCGTAATCCCAGCACTCGGGAGGCTGAGGCAGGAGGATTGTTGCAAATTCGAGACCAGCCCGGGCTACAAAGTGAGTTCAAGGTCAGCCTGAACTGCATAGTGAGACCCTGTCTTAAAAACAAAACAAAACAAAACAAAACAAAACAAAACAAAACAACCTTTCTGTTCAGAAAGAATATTATACTGAAAAAAATTTAAATTTAATACATCACATTTTTTACATTAAACATGAAACAGAGACTAAGACCTCAAACACATACAGCCACTAATAAACAAAATTTACCTTAGAGGGCAAAGGTCTGTTCAGAAAAATAAAAATAATAGCATGAAAAAGATACCAACTGTATGTATTCTGCACAACAATAAAATTTAAGGTGCATGCAAAAAATTCCCCTATAAAAAAAAATAAACAAAAAACCTCATTAACTCCCCATCCCCACCCCCAAACTGAATGCACATTCAACTAAATACTATGCTGGCAAACAGGAAAAACCTACATCCAAACCAAAATTGTGAAATTATACGGCAGGCACATGCCCAGTGATTACCATGGCACATCGTCCGTCCCCCTGATCTCCCCTACTTAAATCTCCCTGCTGCCTTGGCTTTGCCTTGCGTGAAATCCATGCAGTGCATAAGACCTCACGTAGGTGGCCCTGATCGCTCCTCTGCTTTACCTGTAACCCCTTCCCCACACTGGCTCCTCCAGCATAGGAATTAGGCCAAGTTCCCAAGAAGCACAGTGCCAACGCCTCCGTGCTCTTGCACATGCTTTTCTGTGCTAGAGAAGCCTCCTTGGCCCCCTGCCACTCCCACCTCCTACTCATCCTTCTAGGCTCTGCTGGGGGTCACTTCAGCTTTCCCTGGCCACATCTCCTCCCTTGCGCTGGTGAGGGCCTCTCCAAAGAGCTCGCACTACAGCCTGGACAGACCTCTATCTGCTGTGGTTCTCAGGGGAGTGAGTTTATCATCTATGAGAATTAAACTGCACTTCTCAGTTCAAATGTCATCCTAAACTCACTCACTCACGTGCTGTCATAACCAAGGACAGTACTTGTAGAAGGGCTCAGTGCCACAGCCTGCGCTAGGATTTAGTTTGCATCACTGTGTGTGTGTGTGTGTGTGTGTGTGTGTGTGTGTGTGTGTGTAGCGGGGCTCTTCCTTCATTGAGAAAAGTGGCCAGAGGAACTTAACAGGTGCCAGAGGAAGATGGCTTGTGTTTATCTCTAGCAGTTTAGCACAAGGATAAGTGCACAGTAGGAGTTCAATGAATGTTTGATGAATGACTGAGTGAATAAATAAAATACATGAATAAAATCCCATTCTTGCCTAATCTTAGGTCGTACCTGTTCATTTATGGCATATTTTCTAAGGGTGGCTTTTGACTCTAAAGAAAATTGCTAATATGGGCCTAGTGGTGCATGCCTGTAACCTCAGCTACTAGGGAAGCTGAAGCAGAGGATCATAAGTTGGAGGCCAACCTGGGCAATTTAGTGAGATTCTGTCTGAAAAATAAAATTAAAAAGGACTGGAGATATAGCTCAGTGGTAGAGCACTTGCCTGGTATGTGTGAAGCCCTGGGTTCAATCCCCAGTATCACCAAAAAAGAAAAGGAAAATACCACAGACCAGTGAAATGCTCTTATAATGTGCTTTGATCTTCCTCAAAAGCGGAAATGACAGTTGGACTATTCCAAACACGTAAGTAACTGCAAGGAAACTATGTTTTCAAAACTGTAATATTTCATTGTTATAGCTATGAAAGTAATTCTCAACAGTTAAACTCGTTTGAAAACTAATACTAAGCCCAATTTCTCTCTCTCCCTCGTTTTTTTTTTCTTTTGTACCAGGAACTGAACTCAGGACCTTGCGCTTGCCAGGCAGGTGCTGTGCCACTGAACTATATCCCCAGCTAAGCCCAATTTCTGAGTGCAAATTATGAATGCTTTTAAAGCACATTAATTCTCATCAAAGCTGGACTATTGTTTTCACTGCAGCTATCTGATGTGATTTGAATCTAGTGTAAATAGCAAAAGTACTGTGCTCCAGTATCTTCCCTCCTTTGATTTGTGCACCAAATAGATCCAGACTTTTTTTTCCTTCAAATCTAGACCAAGAATCAATTAAAGCACATAATAATGTGTTAACTAGCTAATACAGCAGTTAACATTAAGGGGCATTGCAAGCCTCTGAGTTTTTAGCAGCGGAGCTGTTCTTTCATTTGTTCTGTAAGATCTATAATTGAAAGAGTAGTGTGAGATGCCTTTCATCAGCTCCTCAAGTTACACTTCCTGCTTTGATAAGTACACAAGGACAATCTAAGGCACTTCAAGCTACCCATTCCATTTGATTAGCTTAGTCAAAATAATGTAACAGCTTTTCATCACCCAGAGGAAAACTTTTGAAGAATTGCGTTGCCAACACTTCTGCATAAACACTAATTTGTATCATTATTTTACGAGGGGAAATATAGTATTTAGTACTTTTTTTAAAATTAGGCAATAAGTAAAGCCTCTTATTCATCACAGCTTTAGATCAAAAAAGCATGACTCTGATAAGATGTGTGTGGTAAAAAAGCATTTGCAGAGGGAGGTGGAGGAAAGGGAGTGGTAGAAATAAAAGAATTAAGAAGTGTCATGGACATGTACCAACTCCCCACGATGAATGTAATCAGTATGAACTGCAGACATGTACCAATAAAAGAAAGAAAGAAAAAAGATTATGAAGAGGCAAAGAATGCATTTGTGAAGCTTTCAGAGTTGACAGGATACAGTGATCAAAATAAAACATATCTTATATATAGCGAGCCAACATTCCAGAGGACATATCTGAAAACAGGATATGTAAAGCTCTGTGATATAAAGACACAAGATCTGCCAGGGAGAATTATTTGGGGCCCCAAACCTATGCATACATGTAATTATTTACTCCAAATCAAAGTGAGTATAAAAATCAGCCTGCATAAAAATCAGTAACACAAAGAAGTCATTTATAACATCACTGAGAATTTTCAAATTACTGAGAATTATTTCGTGTTGCTTAAAAGTACAGACAAAGAGGTATGAGTATAATTCAGTGATAAATTACTTGCTTAGTTAATATGTGCAAGCTTCTGGGTTTAATCCTCCGTAACCCTTAAAAGGGGACAAAAGAAAGAAAAGCAAAGACAAGATGTATAGATACTGCCTTTACCATCAGAGTTTGTCTCTCTCTTAAATCTTAATAACAATGATTCAACATGCATCCATCTACGGTGTTTCATTCCCATAAAAGATGTTCTTAATTTAAATGAAATGATTATACTGCTCTCCCAGGTAAAGCATTCAGTAGACAGGGCATTTGGAAATGGGATTGTCATTCGGGCTCACACTTGTAATCCCAGCACTCGGGAGGCTGAGACAGGAGGATCGTTGTAAGTTTGAGACCAGCCTGGGCTACAAAGTGAGCTCAAGGCCAGCCTGAATGGCATAGTGAGACCCTATCTCAAAAAGACAAGGACAGGGGATCTAGCTCAGTGGCCTAAGCACCTGCCTGGCAAGTGTGAAGTCATGAGTGCAATCCTTGGGGTCCACCAAAAAAAAAAAAAAAAAAAAGAAAGAAATGGGATTGTCAGTTCATAGGAGTTGGTCCTGCTGTAGATGTCAAAAACCAGCACCACAGATGGACTGATGAAAGCCTGATTCAGTTCATGCTCCCCACGTGAAAGGCACAACAGACCTTTAAAAGAACTGGCTTGAAGTTCCATTCTGCCTTCGCAATGCCCTTCTTTCGCAATAAAGGTAGACTTTAGACCTGTTAGCCAAATATTCCATCTGTCATGTAAAACAGTCTTACAGAGTTAGAAGGTGGATCAAGTTAGCTGTAAAGTTAATCCTGAATGTTGGGCAAGCTGAGGGACATTGCAAGATAATATGATTTTCTTTTAGTTTTTCTTAGAAAGATAGTAGTGGCTCTTGTACATCAGATTTCTGATTTTTCTCCTCTTTGTCTACTCCTTCACAGTGTAGCACTCACAAAGAATTCATAGAATTGGTCCTGGTGTGTCAAACACATGGCACTTGATAATATGTCCAAAGAGGAAATTAAGAGTGAGGGATGCAATGGTGACCATCTGTGTGACTGTGTGGGATGTGACTAAGGGACTGAAATAGAAAGAAAGGTGATTGGATCATGAAGATGGTAACCTCTCCCCTAGAACAGTCCACTTTTAAGCAGGGGACAGAGGTGGGGGGGAGGTATTGTACTTAAAGGAATTAGGTCACCAGAAGTGTGCCTTTGAAGAGCATTTTGGGGCCTTAGCCCCTTTTTCTCTTCTTGGTCACCACAAGATGAGAAGTTTTCTTTTACCATGACCTTCTGCCATGTTGTACCTGCCTGGTCACAGGCCTAAAGCAATGAAGCAAGCTGACCATGGACTGAGACCTCTGAAACCATAAGCCAAACAAAATAATCTTTCTTCTTTTCAATTGTTTTTCTCAGGTATTTTATCACAGCAACAAAAATCTAACTAAAATGCCACCATGTGGGACACATATCTGGTACAGTGGGAGGATTGGAAAGAAATTCTATTTATTATTAAATATAACCCATCTCTACGGCTTTCTTACTCAAATGTTTTTCTTGTGTTCACCAGCCATCCTCAGACCTACAGAGTATGTGGGCTGTCCTCTTTCGACAACTGCATTTCACTTGAGGGTAAATACTGACACAATCAAGCACAGGAGTTAGCAGCCACTGGGTCCCCAGAGCTGCATGCTATGGAAAGTAATACCTATGGGTTGCTGGGCTCCTCAGGCAGAAGAAGCAAAAGGGAAAAAGTAAGCTGAGCAACAAAAAGGAAAGGAATTGACTGGGAGGGTAAGGCAGGAGATCATGGAGGCCAAACTGGGCTATGTAGCAGGACTCTGTCTCAAAAATTAAATAATAGAAAAAGAAGGAAGGAAGGAAGGAAGGAAGGAAGGAAGGAAGGAAGGAAGGAAGGAAGGAAGGAAGGAGAGCAGGGAGGGAAGAATGATCAGAGGGAGGGAGGGTAAGTGAAAACAAGCAAGAAAATGGGCAGATGAAAAACAGGAAAAAAGAAGCTGAGGCAGGAAGATGGCAAGTTTGAGGCCAGCCTGGACAACTTAAGACACTGTCTCAAAATAAATTTCTTTTTTTGCGGCACCGGGGATTGAACTCACAACCTTAGGCTTGCTAGACAGGCGCTTAGGCCACTGAGCTAGATCCCCAGCCCTGTTTTTGAGACAGGGTCTCACTATGCCATTCAGGCTGGCCTTGAGCTCACTTTGTAGCCCAGGCAGGTCTCAAACTCACAACGATCCTGTCTCAGCCTCCGAGTGCTGGGATTACAGGTGTGAGCCACCACGCCCGGCTTCAAAATAAATTTCAAAGGGCTGGGAGAGTGTAGCTCAGTCGCAGAGCACTTGCCTACCATGGGTGAGGCCCAGGTTCTATCCCTAGTACCCTAATATAGGGTGGGGTGCAGAGGGAAGCTTATTGTAACTCTCTGAAGTCTGTGACCAATGCAGGAGAGCTCATGGGTTGCATAGCATGCTCGGCATAAAAAGCCCAAGAAAACGGCAGCAAGTGGATACCTACCTCCATGTGTGTGTGCCTCAAATAAATGAACAAATACATAGGAAAAAGGTGGGAGGCATAGCTCAGGGGTGGTTATCTACCCTGCATGAAATTCACAGCACTGCAGAAAAAGAAAAGCAAAAAGCAGAAAGGGAAAAGGAGGGTGGAGAAATTATAGCAAATTATACATAAGGTTAGCGCATCTTCCAAGGAATAGGTAGGGACCCTAACCCCCACTAGCTGTCTGAACTTAACCTGATATATATGCACTAGGAGACAGGGAGAGAGAGACAGAGACAGAGACAGAGAGAAACAGAGAAAATGAAAATTAGGCATTTGAGAAACACCCAGTCCAGATACTGGAATAGGTGATACAGCATATGTCTTTGGGGGGGGGGTATGGTTGGGTTAGACTGTTTTTAATGTAAAAAACAGTTTAAATGCCCAATTTCCATGCAGCCATTCTACGAATGCATGCTGAACTTCCTAAGATTTGTACGATCTATTTTTCAGGCTGTAGAAGCATAAGTCAGAGTGAAGTCATGCTTTACTTTTTCTGGAAAATAAAAAGATCTCTTTTACCTTGTAAGTTCAGAGGGCAAAGTCCGCCACTAATGTATTAAGAGAGAGATAAGACATAGAAGTCATGTTTTCTAGCTTTTTTAAACCTATTTCCTGACCTTGTACAACAGTGGAGCCTATGTGCTGACAGGGACCCGGGGACCCAGACTGAGAGAGCTCCCACCGCCTGCCTTACAAGGATCCTGGCAGGCTTTCTATAGGTCTGTGAGCAATTTGTGAGCCCTGAAAGTATTAGAATAATCAAGGACACTGATTATTCTCAGCAAAGAGGCATGTAATTATTCCTGAGCAGACAAGTTGACAAAACTGCTTCTACTGATTGTTCCTGGGCATTGGGAAGTCAGAGAAGGTGAGGCGAGCCTGCCCACCTGTTGGGAAGGACCACACTGCTACTCCACACCTGACTGCCTCATTCTCTGCCACACAGGTGTAGTTCAGTTTGCAAACTAAGTCCTAAATCATTCGTGCACATCTACTTCTGTTCTGCCATGAACTTAGCCAACTGTTCTGTACTGTTTCCTATGGTGTTCTCCCCTAATTAAAAGAATCAGTAATGAATTTATATATTGTTGAGCCAACTTATGAAAGATTGCTATCTGCCCTGAAAAGTAACGGGTCCTTTAAGACCTATTGGTACAATTCTGGGCTTAGTGATAATGGTAACATTTTAAAGTACTTCACAGCTTATAAAGGACTTGCATGTGCAATGTTTGCTTTACTAATAGCATTATCACACATTATCTCTATGACCTGGCTCAAGTCAGTAAAGGTCTCCAGGTCCTAGTGGCCTCATCTGCATAGGTGAGAATAACTACTCCTGCACAGGGATCATCTAGTACAAGGTTACTATCAAATGAGGTAACATCTGCAAAACACTTAACAGATGCCTGACTTGTAGCTCAATAAATACTGATTATTATCCTCATCTATTGTTCAAAATCAGTAACCCAAGAAAAGTGCAAGTATTTTCTGCTGACCTTGCATTTGCCTCAAACTTTCAGCTGTATTGCTCCAAGCCTGGGGCGGGAGGGTCTTCCCCTTGTTTTTTCTCCTTCTCTCTC
>RJWT010030800.1:0-14544 GCA_004365215.1 Cuniculus paca | reverse complement strand
TGGATAAGAAAGACATGGTATTTCATGGGGTGGAAACCTACTCAGCTATAAAGGAAGATAACCTCAAGGCTCTTGTAGGTAGATAGAGGCAACTGGTAATAGTGCTCATGGATGTAATGGATCAGAGTCACAAGGGTGAATTTTGTGTTGTCTCCATAGCATAACAAACTAAAGGTGTTAGTGGGATCCAAAATGCACAGTACATATTGGGAAAGACAAAGGGGAGGAATTATCTAAAAAGGGAAGGAAATGACCACTATTAACCTATTATCATGACTTGAAATTTAGATTGTATTCATTGTTTTGATTAGTTTCATTTTATTCTGATTTGTTTGATTTTATTATACTTGATGGCATGGACAGCTATTTTAAAGATAACAAAATATATAATTGCAGCCATTGAGGTTGCCCAACTAGCTTGTTTAGAAACCCTGGATGATTTCATTGTTTGTTTTGATTGATTTTACTCTATTCTGTGTGGTTTGATTGTAGTATGTCTGAAGGTGTAAGCAACTATTCTGAAGATAACAAATATTATGGTAGCCAATGCTGTTTGCTAATATCTTGAAATTCTGTATTGCTTACATTGTTCTGCTTTGTTTGTTCTGTTTTTTTATGCTTTGTTCTGTTTCTACTGTTTTAGTTTGTTGTATTTTGTTATATTTTACTTATCCCTGATGGTATGGGCAGGTGCATTGCAGATAACAAGAGGCATTATGGTAGCCTTATCGATTGCTTTTTACCCTGTTTAAAAGTCATGTACCATGTTCATCGCTTGGTTTTGATTGACTTTACTCTGTTTTGTTTTGTTTGGTTGTATTCTTTTCAAAATAAAAAAATATATGTATATAATTGGCAAATTCACACAGATCAAAGATCCCTGGTGAAGAATTTTTTGGTAATTTTCTGAATTTCCCCTGGTATATGTTGCAAAATATTTCATTTTGATTTGTATTCTTTGTGACATGACAACATAGCAATTATTCTACAAATATCACTTTAAAATGTAAGCCCTTAAAATAAATCATACTGGCCAAGTTCAAGTGTTGCTGTATCTCTTACTAGCTGGAAACTTATGAGTATACAATTAATTGTTCTTTGCCTCTGTTTTTTTATCAGTAACATTGGATAATAATGCTACATTTCTCTTAAGAATTTTAGAGGATTGATGGCTGAATATTTTAAAGACCCAAGATAGTGTGTGCAACCTAATAAACTCTTGAAAACTTTCATTAGCTACTCTTGCACCATTTTGTATTATAAGACGAATTTTCAAATTCTTAAAAATATTTGAGAAAGGTATCATTTATATATAAGTTATCCAGGCTGGGCTAGAACTTTCTATTTACTGCTTCAGCCTCCTATAATGCAGATTATATATATGTGCTGCCATAGCTGTCTCGGCCTTACTTCTTGATTCAATTTTTTCTACTCAAATGTAAACAATTTTAATACTTCACACAACTTTCAGTCCACATAAAATATTTCCCACCTGATTCCATAAAATATTTTCCCACCTACATAAAATATTTTCCCACTTGATTCTAAGTTACATTCCCAAGACATGAATTAGATCATTACACTTCCTCTCCTCATATTTAACAGTCACTGAGTATTGCTTATAGAATGAATGCTATACTCTGCAGTGAGACATCCTAGTCTATCTGCAATCTGTTCCTCATCTCTATCTTCAGCCTCATTTCACATTATGTCCTTCAAAATCACTACAATCTAATTATACTCTTCTGCTGGCTCCCAACTGCATCAACAAAGTTTTCAGATGGGAATAATTGCTACATTGTTAAGAGCCTAAACACTGAAGTCAGTTTCTTAGGTTCAAGCTCTTTCACAATCATTTATTTAATGGTGACATTTGGTAAATCACTTCATCTCCTTATATTTCATTTTTATAAATTTTTAATGTCATAAGAAATTAAGACTAGCCTTACAGAATTCAGTAAGTATATATGTCTTTGCTCTGTAAATGGAACTTATTTCATGACTGGTACTGTGCAGACTGCCTTTGTGTTCTCCCTGCCTCTAACATGGCTGCTATTTTCCATACCAAGTTTTCCATTATGTAAGAGGCAGGTCAAATGCAAATAATATGACAAATATTCTGAGTCTGCCCAAAGCAGAAGATACTATTCCTATTTCAGAACTCAATGCATTATGCTAACTTTACTGATATAATTCAAAATTTTTTTTGTTTTTTTCTTTTAGTTAGAGACCATGCCTTATTATTCATTCTATTGCTTTTAGCCCATTGCCTCAAGAAGGAATGCTGTCTTAAAGTTTTAATCTCTCTAAACATGAGTATTCCTTGATTGAGTCAAATCGAAGTAGAGATATAAATTAGCTTCCATGTCTCATAATCTCATGTATTTTCCACTTCACGTTCTTCCCTCTGCTCTTTCTGTGATGTTCATAGGCCTATGACGTAAGAAATTTACCACTTGCATGACTCAGTTTCTTTATCCACTTTACGTTTATAATGAATATGTCTATTTTAAAAGACTGGCATGAGAATTAAATAACAGTGTTCACCTGCTCCATGATTGTTTCTGAAGTACTTAGCTATGCTCATAAATTATCATTATGATTTTAGCTGAGTTAGGATTTAGGATGAGAGAGAAATGAGTGTAGAAAACAATATTTCCATTTCAATGTCTAGTAGAGAAAGAAAAAGGAGTGCTAATGGCTTCATCATCACAACTCCAAATGGAAATTGGGGAAATGGGGAAGTTGTCTGAGATTTGGTAATGAGCAATATGAATGATAAAAATATCAGATGAAAATCTGTTTTCCTCCAGACAATCAAGACAACTTAGGACAAAACATTAACATTACTTGCTATTTATATTTGGTCTGGAAAATGCTTCATAAACAGAATAAAAATAGTCTTCCTTCCAGAAATTCCACTAACAAAATGCGCTGCTATGTATCTAGTAAAAATAATATGTATTTTTTTTTACTATCCATGTTATCTTGTAGTAACAAAGTGAAATTTAATTTTATAAATATATCCAAATTTTCTAAAAATTGCACATTCTTTACAATGATTTATATAGGTAATTTATGTCTGGATTCAGAGCCGGAATTAAGATAATTATTTTCCTTATGCCATTTTCTTCTAAAAATAATCCTTATGGTCATTCGTATTCTTGCATGCTAGGGAGAAACTAATTTTCGTATTTTAAATTTGCCTTTTCTTTCCCGGATTCACATTTTACTAATTAATGGAGATTATTACAGTGGATCTAAGAATTACGTGGTGTACTCAGTAAAGAGCAGGCATTTGGTTTCCTCTGAGGCACACTAATCAACATTTATGAAAGTGTAAAATTTGAAATCTGAATTTTATCAGGATTCCCAGGGCCCAGGAACAACCAATGGAGTTGATTGATTTTCTTTAGGAAAAAAAAAATTGAATTTACAGATGTTTTCCAATTTCAATGAATTTGTATGAGAAAATTAATACTTTAGAAAAATAATTTTCACTAAGACTTGTATGATTGTCATAGTTCTCAGAATTTTAGTATTATGTTCTTTCTGAGACCAGTTTTGTTACCAATCAATTTGCTGCTATTTCATTCCATAAAGCAGTGTGCAGTTTTGTACTGAATTCACATTGCTGTATCAGCTTTTTAAAGTACTCAACAATGCAATTACAGATTTCCCTGTCTGCAGTGTCCTTTGAAAGCAAAAGCATTTCACTGTAATCAGAGGTTTCTGTTACAACTGCCTCTGTAAATGCACTCAATTCCCTTGCAAGTATGGCCTTTATCTGATTTTGTCAGAATTGTAACCAGCATTATGTTTTACTCATCCTTAACCACAACAATAAATAGTTCTTTCATGTGGTTTTCTTTTATTTTTTTAGATTTTCTTTTCCTTATTTTGAGAGCTGAGATTTGACTTTTTAAAGATGTGATTCTATTTCACTATAGTATCTCCAAGTAAGGTGATTAGGTCAGAGAGTTTTCTGATAGGGGAAAAAGAAGTATGTGTTTTTCTAACTATATTCCATGAGTTAAAAATTTATTTCATTGAATCGGTCAATGGAAGCAGTCGATTCCTTCTTAAATTATTTGTGGCACACAAACAAAGCACTAAACCTGTAGTAATTAGGAGTTCAAATGTGCTTTTGTCTCCAGAAATACGTATAAAACTAAACATTTTAACATTTCATCTGCTGATTGATTTGAATCAGAAATGTAACATGAATTAAAGAACAAAACTGAGTTTTAAATAACTTCTTATTCCATATATTAGTCCAATGAATTGACTGCAGATTGTATGCTTGAAGCTAATTTATATAAATCTTTTATCTTTGAGTTTTTTCAAAATTAACTTCATTATCAGTGAGCTTTATCTAATTACTGTTACATTAGCACAGTGAAATCCAACAATAATGAGAAGATAAAATGAGTTAATATTATAGTACATGTTTCAAATACCAAGTTGTCCCTGAAAATTTAAAATTGGTAGAGCACAAATGACAGTTTACTTGCAAAATAAATTAATGTTCTCTTTGTCTATTATTTTATTAAAAAGTTTAGATAAAATAAGGAAATATTTGTTATTTGCGTTGCCAAATCCACATCTTTTAGTGAGAAGTAGCACCCAGAATTCTATTTAACCACAATCAGGCCAAAGAAATCAATTAAAAATAGAGAGAATGAGATGTTCACAAGCAGATACAATACACTTAGATTTTATTCTAGTGCAAAAGTAAATTTAGAATCTATTTAGTCTGGCAATATATTTCTGCAATATTATATAAAACAAGTTAATCTAAGGATGGTATGGGAATATCTCAATGTGGAAGTGCTGCACAAAGGTAAACAGCTACTGTGGTACCTGTGCTATCTTCTACTGCTTTCTCAGGGGATAATCTTTCTTTTCCATCTGTAGTGATTAATTTTTCTATGAAGCATGAAATATAATTACAGAGAGATTAGAGAGAATTACTTACATGGATAATAATTGCCCATGAAATCAGCAATTTTCTTCTAAAAATCCTGACACAATTTCATACTTTTTTCATCCTATAAAATGGGCAAGAGTTACTTGTCATTCACATTAAATGATAAAAAATTAAAAGAAAGAATGGTTACTATGGACACTAAATACAGTGAAAATTTTAAGTAATAAAGGGAAGTTAGTGTTTAGTTATCAATTGTTTTCCCATTCCTCAACATAGGTGAATCCAATTATTTCACTATCCAAATGAAGCAATGTGGAAAGAAATTATCTTCATTTTGACCTTACCATACTCAAAGGCATTTATCATTTGGCAACTAGGGCATGACAAACACTTGTTAAACCTTCCCTTCTTCCATGTTTCTGCCTTCCTATCAATATTTTGTCTTCCTCCAAGGAAGTGAACTATGTCCTTCAATCTGTGACTTTATTGATTCAAATTTATTAACTACTAATTGATTTCTGAAATCCTCTGCATTGTCAGAGAACAAAAGCTGGCACATAGCTTAAATGAGTAAAGACTGGAGATGGTTAAGATTAACTAGAAAGGAAGCATCCAAGGGTTCATGATTATGAAGTTAAATGATCACATAGAGATCCGGGCTACTGGCAAAAATAATTTGAGAAATATCTAAATGGCAACCTCTTATTTTTCCCTTTTCCTCTTTAAAACTGAAGTGTAGGTTTAAGTCTACTATGATGCAAATCAGATTCTATTTAGAGAAATTTCAGAGCATAAAAAAGTCAAATATTTCTGACAATAGTAATTTCCATTAAAACTCACATGGAAAATCACACATTCTATATTTACATATTCTAATGAAATTTGTTAGCATGTCATAATCTTAAAAATGACATAGGTTCCCTGGATATTGGGGAACATGAAAAACCAAGAGCAAACCAATGAGAGTAAACAGAATCTTCACTGATACAATTATAATTCAAAAACAAGCAAAAAATGAGACATATTAAGAACACCTTTGGAATTCATATATTTAAATACAAATATTACAATCAAAATAATACCAGAATGCTAACAAGAAAAGGCATCTTGAGAATAATAATATGTTCTTTAATAGAAACAATAGTGCACATTTCCTAATAAGTAAAAAACTTAATTTATTTTGCTAATGTAATTAAAAACTAGATTTCCTGATATTCTCATGTACACATGTGTGCCCAAATGAATATACTTTGAACAAAAACCTGTGAATAAAGTGTCTATTTTTGAGATTCTATTAGTCGGCTTTATTCTCCCTGGAAAAAACTACCAGACATATACAACATCCAGGAAAGATTTATGTTAACACATTGATTCATAGATTATAGTTCATGGTTGACTAGCTCCAATGCAAAAACATCACAGTACAATGCTGCGGCAGAAGAAAGCTGTGTACCTCATGAGACAGCAAATGGGAGAACCAGAATGAGAGATATGCTCTATAGAGGTACAGTATGTCCTGAGTGACCCACCTGCCATTCTAACTCCTAATAGCACATTGAGCTATGAACTCATGAGTGGATCGATCTACTGATTATATATAGCTTCATGACCTAAACACCTTTTGAAAACCCCAGTTGTGAGTCTATAAGACCTAGGAGGGACATTTTATATCTAAATCCTAACAAGGATTCTGAGGAAAAGTGTATTAATAGACTAATGAAATTGTTGTAGAGCCACTTTTCCCTCTATTTTGTAAAGCAGACAATCTCATTATCATTCTACAGCAGTCTTGAAACAGAAATACTTTGTGAAGACAAAAGTTATTTGCTAACACAATGGAACAGTATGAGAATGTTGCTCTTTGAAAACATAAAAGAACTTTTGTATAGGTTCTGTCCTGCTGTATCAGTCAGGTTTTCCATTGTTGTACAACTTAAAGCAGGAGAGATTTAATTTGAGTCATGGTTTTAGTGTTTGTTTGTTTATTATTGTTAGTTGGCATCAAGTAAGAAAAATGATGGAAGGGTGTGATAGAGCAAAACTACTTAGTTTATGGTGGTCAGAAATCAGGAGAATGGAAATAGCACTATAGAAAAAGGAACTACCTACCAGATATAGTATCCAACATTCTACATCCATAACCCATATCTATCTATCTAGTTAGATAAAAGATAGATAGATAAAAGATAGATAGATAGATCTGTTTCATTAATCTGTTTCATTAATACCCTATATGACCCTCGGACCAATGAAGTTGACAATCCAGTTTAACTGTCACATTCCAGCCCTTGCCTTCTTGACACCGAAACACAACTCCTTAATCTATAATCTCTAAATCTCTATAGTTTATCTCTAAAGAAAGACGATGCGAGATCATAATTCTTCCTACCATTATTTAATTATCCTGTGTATGACTGAAGAAAATGCAGTAACTCGTTTTCCAAAGTCTCAAAAATTCCAATATTGTTCAAAAGTCTAAGACAATCTTTCCTCTGAGACTCAAAGGAAACTCTTAATCATGAATCTCTGTAAAAATTAAAGCCAGTTATGTAATCCAAAAATATGATGGCAGAGTAAACATTCCCAAAAGAGAAGAATAGGAAGATAGAAAAAATATAAGACAAAGATAAGACTGAATCCCATTAGGACGAACATTGATTCTGATAGGCCCATGTTTCTGTACTGAACATACTGCAGTAACATGTGTGCTTCAAAGATTTTGAGTAGCCCCAACTCTATGGTTTTGTTGGTTGGACAACATACCATATTACTTGTATCTCTGACTTCTTGGGGTATCCTCTGCACCTTATGTTTCATTCCCTACGTTTCACTCACATGCCTCTCACTGGCATATTGCCAGCCTTCCATGTTTTGTCTTGAAACCTGGGTAGAACACTCAATAACACCACAACTCTTGTGTTTTTGCATGACTGAAAAATCAGTAGCGTGTAGAGGACTCAAAGTCAGCAGACAGTGTAAGCAATAACCAGTTTCCCTAGGAGCAGCACTGTTGTAAACCCTCAATACCTGAATGGTTGAACACAATGTAATGAACTCTGGCAACTGATTTCCTAAGTGACCTTTCTCAACCCAGTGTCCCAAGGACTATTTTTTCAAATGAAAGGTTTACTCTTTTGTACCCTGAGGCCTCCTTGCAGTGGGTAGGGAATTACCAGTTGCTGAGATGCCTTCAAGGCATCTTCCTCTTGAACTCATTCATAATTCAAAGTACATGATTTCTTTTTAATACTGACAATGTCTACAGCAATCACACCTCCTTTGACCCAGTTTTCCATATGGCTCTTTTGAGGGTCAAAATTTAAGCTTTAAAATCTTTGTTTTCTAGCATTTGTTTCCAATTTGTACAATAAATCTGGCTAAAAGAAACCAACGGTACCCATGCCACAGTCAGAATTTTGAGTTGCCATGAAATTTCCACAGTTAGGAGTCAATTAGTATACCACATTTATTTACTTTTTAATTTTTCAAGATTCATTTATTGGCTAACACGTTTTTAAAATATAATGATCACATTCTCTATGGTGAGTTCATACTTGTGCATGATACATCTTGATTTGTTTTAACACTGTCTCCTCTGTCTGTTCATCTCTTAATCCAATTGCCATATGACAAAGATCTGTCTGCCTCCTTCCTATTATGTTTTATTTTGCTATTTATTTATGTTTTGAGCTGCACATCTAAAAGAAACCATGCAATATTTAAGGTTGTGTTTTTGATTTATTTCACTTAACATATAGTCTCAAAAACATCCATTTTTCTAAAAATGATCAAGTTCATCTTTTGGGGGGCTAAGTAGTATTTCCACTGTGTGCAGATTTTCTTTATTTATTCATCTATTGATGGACATTGTCTTAGTGACTTTTCTCATTGCTGGGATAAAATAGCCAACATCTACAAGTTAAAGAAGGAAATGTTTATTTTAGCTCACAGGAGTTAGATATTTCAGGACATAGTCAGATGACTGTATTATGGGTATGATAACTGTATTAGTGCATTGGTTGGTTCAGTATAGTTCTGCTTGGGAATAATTTGATGGCCCATCCTCAACATAGGTGGCAACATCCAGTAGGCTTGTAGACTGAATGGAATATAAAAGGAAGAAAGTCTCACTGCTTGGCAGCCTCCTGGCTTCTGTGTCATGAACTGGCTCTCTTCTGCCATGTCTTTCTGCTTTGCTGTGCTACCCTGTCTTGTAACTAGCTGACTATGGACTGAAACATCTACAAACTGAATTAAAAGAAAAACTACTTTCCCTCTATTACCTTGCTGGTGTTGGGTATTGTGTCCCAGCAATGAGAAAGTAACAAAGGCATCAAGAAATATATTTTTTTGATTTCTTAGTGATATTCATTCTTTCTGCAGTATAATAGAATTCTTGTGTAGTTTAATTTGCATTTCTCTAATGGCCAGAGTTGGTAAATATTTTTTCAAGTATTATTGGTCATTCATATGTCTGAGAAGTATGCATTCATTTCACTTGTCCATGTTTTCATTGTGTCCTTTATTTAGGGGGATCTAAATTTTTCTACTTATTTATATATTGCAGATGTTAGTTCCCTTTTTAAGAATACCTAACAAATCTTTCCCCATTTTGTAGGTTGTCTCTTCACTCTGTTGGTTGTTTCCTTCGTTGTGCAGAAGTTTTAATCTGATATAATCCATCGTTGATTTTTGATACTATGTCTTGTACAGTTGTCATTCTTTTAGGAACCTAGGTCTATTCAAGAGCTTTACCTATTTTATCTTCCCCTGTACCTTAAATGCCTCTGTTTTACTAGTTAGAGCACTGATCCATTTTGACTTTTGTTTAGTTCATGGTAGGAGATGTAGGGGTATAAATTTTATGCATGTGAATAGGCAGTTTTCTCAGAATTAGTTGCAAAAGAGGCTATGTTTCCTCCCATGTATGTTTTTGGGTCTTTTATCAAAGATCCTTGATTCTATCCACTGATCCACATATCTGTTTTTATACCAGTAGTATTCTGTTTTTATCACTTTAGCTTTGCAATAGGATTATGATGCCTAATTCTTTGATCTGGTTACACAGAATTGCATTTTCTATTCTGGGGCTCTTCAGCTTTGATATGAATTTAGATTTGGTTGCTCTAGTTCTGTGAGGAATGTTGTTAGAATTTTGATTGGAAATGTCCTAAATTTGTGTTATCAATTTTGGAACTATGGCCACAAATTGTAAGCATAAAAAATAATTATAGCATGTCATGCAATTTAACCCATTAACATGCTTAAACATGTATAGCAGTAGGTATTGAATGATGTGGTACACAGAGACAGAAAAAAAGAAATAAATAGTATTGTATTAAAGAAAGCATATATGCTTATTTTGCATGGAAGCCAAGAGATAAATGGTAGAGCCAAACAGTATTTAATCTTATCCATTTTAGAACATATAGACATAAAAATATATTTTTATAACATATTTTGCATTATAAAAATCAGTTAAATGTATGCATGTACACTAAAAGAAAAAACATATATTACAGGATCCATTATGAGCTCCATTACTATCCAAAGGATCCTGAAAAAAAACCTCCTTAAGCAACACTTGCTTAGTTGCGTGTTTAAAAGTAGGTATTTGCTTTGAAGAGGGTAGGAATGACTAAAAACAGAAATCAATGAGAGAAGGCTCAAGAGTGAAAAAAATATGTTCTAATAATTAAATAGAGTCCAAAATTAGAAAGAAGTCTTATATTCTAAAAAGTTGAAAGTTAAGGCAGGGAGAATCACAAGTTCCAGTCCAGCATTCCAAAAGAAAGAGAGAATGAGAGAGAAAGAATAAGAGAAATAGGAGGAGTAGAAAGCGGAATGGGAGGAAGAAAGGAAAGAAGCAAAAGAGGGAGGGAGGGAACAATGGAGGGAGACCAGAGAGTAGAGAAAGTTGAGAGTCAGAGAGGAAGCAAGGGATGCAGAGAGGGAGGGAGAGAGGAAAGGAAGGGGAAAATATTTGCTTAGCAGTAATAAGAAAGCCATAAGGGCACCAACTATAAGAGTGATAGATTACATGTAGGTGTATATTGTGGTATAGATTAAACGACCCCCAAAGCCTCATGTGTTTGGAAGGTCACTGTATTATGCTGGTAGTATAGCAGCTTACTATTGGGAGGCTGCGTTCACTCTGAGCAGTCAGGTCACTGGTGCATGGCCTGAAAGGGTCTAATTTCCCTCTCCAGCTCCTGCTGTCTCTCTCTGCTGCCTGTATGCCTTGAATAGTATAACTATTCCATTGTCATTCCTCTGTGTGATACTGTTCTGGTTGGAGCCAGCCCACTATGGACTGAAATCTCACTCAACATAATGTTTCATCCTGCTAGTTGTGGATGTTGAATATTTTTTCTTAGGGACAAGAACTGTTTGACAGGTATATATCATTTGTAGAAAATCTACTCCTCTTTTTTCATCAAGTTGAGAAAATTATTTTCCAAAACTGGGTTTTTGTGTATACGTTGGCCCAGTTTGCCTGGAAAGTTGTAGCTTATAAGTGGTGTCCCAGTATAATGGTCATTAGTGATCACTGTCACTTTCCAGTGCCACATTTGCTATGTTAGATTCTACTACTCAGAATCTCAGCCACTGAGAAACATGAACAAAATTGTACTTAATCAGAAGGCTGTATCTAGGTCTCCAAGGCAAATATCCTTCTTGTTTCCCCAAATATTATACTATAGATGGATAAGTGCAAAATGAATGTGCTGTGTGGCTTTATATATGGCAGGGGATTTGAGTTACAAGAACAACTACAGCTGCAGGAATGAATCCCAGGACATTAAGGAATTCAACATAGCAAGAATCTGTTAAATCCTCTATAGAGCCATATATTCATATCCTCATTTCTCGGAGTGCTAGGTAGGATGCTTTTGATTAGACCTAGAAATGTGTCAAAATAGATGAAATAATATGACTTCACTTTATTTTCATCTTTTCTTTGACAATCCTACAGTCAGAACTTGCTGACATCGAGTTATAAAAGAGTCAAATAACCCAATTTTCAGGAACATGATAGTAATGGAAATAGTGAAGATTGAAGATGGTTACTGTACATATTGCAACAAAAGTGCTAAAGACATTAAACATTTTCACTCATGCTTTTTTATATTTATTTAATAAGTATTCTATGAAATGCTGTACTATTGGAGTTGTTTTAGCATCATCATCCCAAACATCTTGAGTAGCAAACATAATCTCTTCTAGTAAAGAGAAGCATTTTCATATATTTCAATATAATTCTACAGTATGTTTAAAACTTTCATCAAATTCTTAGTATTTGAGCATCTAAGTGCTTTTATTAAATACCTACCAACCTAAAAAAGAAAAATATTTGTTGTGCTCAGGAAGTTGCTTGAATAAAAGTTTTCTCTTAGTAATTTGTAAAATTCACGTGAAAGACCAACATCAGAGAACTAATATTCAGTTTAGCACATACACAAAATGACAAAGAACTGTGCCAAAAGTTAATAAATTAACTTCAGGTTTCCACAATCAAGGAAGCACGTTAAATTGCACCAGATAGGAAAAATGAGTTTCAAATGAATATTCGGATGGTATGACATAGGAAAAAGACTGACTAGCACGGACCAAAGCAGTTTTTGGCCCATGTGTGGCTGATAGCAGGTTTTCTTGCTGCCTGTTTCAGAATGAAGCTCACATAACTTTGCCCTTCACAGAGAAGCTCTGTGTCTCTGCTGGTATCTGCATATCTCCTGGCACCTCCTACTAAGGAGTTGACTTTGCTATTAAGACTGAAGGAACCTTCACAAAGCTCTCCTCCAGCCCAGAGGCCCCAAACATACTGGGTGAGAGGGTTTTAGTAGTGTTTGGGAGAAGTACAACTAGGCAAGAACCAACTTGAGCTTGTGAGCAAAAATTAAATTGCACAAACCTAACATTTAATGGACATCATGCTTACCAATATTAACAAATGAATCATCAGCATATTGTCTGATTTGGGCAGGAGAAACAGCACTTCAGCAGAGGCCAGAAAAAACTGATAAAAGTATGTGTAGCAGGGGAAGGCAAAAAGAGCAGGCCAGTCTGTTAAGAAATTAGATTATTCTTTAGAAAATTTTTGTTCCATCCCCTCCTCTCAAACCTGTATTTCACCTTGAGGCAACTGAATTTCTTCCAAACAAAGATGGTGGTATGTCTGCCATTGTTGAGCTGTTTAGGTATTGAGGGAAAATAATATTAATTGCATATGTATTTATTGAAACCATACTTGATGTAGATGGCTTCTGTAATAAATAGAAAACCAGATATCCATATGTAGTAGACACTTCTCTAGCCCATCCACAAAACAATTCAAAATGTGTCAAAGACATAGGTGTAGGACATGAAAATTTGAAACTGCTAGAAGAACATATAAGGAAACACTTGGAGTCAAACTCATAGGCAAAACTTCCTGAAGAGAACTGTAATAACACAGGAAATAATAGTAAGAATCAAAAAATAATTATATCAAATTTAAAAAGCTTCTGTATGCTAAGGAAACAATCAACAGAATGAAGAGAGACTGTATAGTATGAATAAGTCTTTACCTGCTACTCCTCAGGCAGATTATTCACATTCACAATATATTCTGACCAAAACTATAGAGCAAAACATATAACAATCAAGTAAATGGGCAACTTAACACATATCTCAAAAGAAGAAATTCAAATGACTCCTTAATATACATAAAATGGTAAATCTTTGGCAATTATAGAAATACCAAAACTATGTTAAGAGTCAATGTCACCCCAGTTAGGATGACTATCATAAAGAATACAGAAAAAGTAAATGCTAGAAGAATGCAGGTGAAAAGGAAACATTCTACAATGTTTTTGACAAGTAAATTAATATGTACCCTATGGAAATCAATATGGATATAACTTGGAGAATTTAAAAATAGAGCTGCAATACGACCAAGCATTACCACTTCCTGTTATATAGCTAAATGAGTTAAACACACTATTGGGATACAGTCATACCCATGCTAGCTTTGGTACAGTTCACAAAAGCCAATATATGGAATGAACCTACAAACCAATCAATTAATAGGTTTAATCTCCAGTAATAACTTTTTTTAAAAGTAATAACTCATTTCCTATGAAAAACCCATTCTCTTCTTCTAGAGCATGGGTTTGTTCTTGGGAATAAATTGTTTAATTGAAGATTATATTTCCAGTACCATGTTTCTAGGTTCTCCACTCAAGGGTGCATCACAGATTACAAAAATCTATGATCTACAGCCAACATAAAAAGAAAAGTCATGGTTTCTGTAATCATATCCATATACTGTCTTCAGGTTTACTGTATATGTGTGGTTTTCAAGTTGGTGGTGCTTTTGTCCTGCAGGGTGCATTTGCTAATACCTGGCAACATTTGTTTTCATTTTCATAAGCATGGAAGAGAATCTTGGCATCCCCTTGGTAAAACCAGAGGTGCTGTTAAAATGCTATAATATGTAGGATAGGCTCCAGTTGTGTGACTTTTTTTAGAGAAGCTACAAATGTTATTATATCAGATTACAAGCTTCTCTACAGCTAAAGAATCAATCAATAGAGTAAAGAGAAAACTTACAAAATGGGAAAAATTTTTGG
>RJWT010030799.1:0-14510 GCA_004365215.1 Cuniculus paca | reverse complement strand
TTCAAAGACCCTGAGTACCACTGAAATAGGTGCCCTTTTACTTGAGCTTCTATCACTATGTTACACATTTAAACATGGACCATAGGACTTTAAGTCACTGGCTTGACTTTCTCCAGATTTCACATTTTTAAACATACAGTATAAGTCCTACCTTAAAGTAATCATTCTTTTTCAGACTTTCAAGGAAGCCAGTCCAGAGTGGTGAAGTAGTCACAAAGGAATTCTTGGTCTCCAAAAAATGTGGGCTACATTTGGAGCATAAGATCTCAAATCCATGAGCCTAGATGAGACAGGTAGAATTTTTATTGTTATTTCTTTTTTCTCTACACCATCTAATTAAGTTACTTTCTTAGCCATGCTCAAGAACTTATGTCCATGTGACTAGACACATGGGCATGTGGACATTTAAAGTCCTCTTTATATGTTTTGAAAAACACGATTTCCAAATTTCTCAATCCCCATTATCCCTATTAAAAACCATGAAGGAAAAGAAAATGATATTTTTTTTCTTAGTGTTTTATTTGTAAAACAATAATCTTTGACAATAAAAGTAGAAGAGCAACAGAACAAGTGGTGGGTTCATCAAGTGGGTGGAAGCCACAGGCCATGGGCCACCCGAAGTTCCTGCTGCTCAGCAGGATGCTATGTGAGACGCCAGTGTCCAACGTGCAGCAAACTCATCTTTCTTCTCTTAAAGGTCTCAAACAACTTAGATGAGAGGCTGAACGTGATGACTGGTCCTAATTTTTGCTATCCAGCCATTTTTCTTGATCTTGCTCTCTGTTTCCATAAATTCCAGACTGTTCAATGGATTTGTAATAAACTTCCAAGATGAAAGGAAATTTCTTAGTCATTGTTTGCCTGAAATCTTGGCTTGTGTTCATCTTATTAAACAAAAAATATGCTCCAAAAATGCCCAGAACTTCAGTTACTAAAATTCCTTTTTTTGTTTTAATTTATTTTTTTTGCGGCACCGGGGATTGAACTCGTGACTTTGCGCTTGCCGGGCAGGTGCTTAGACCACTGAGCTAGATCCCCAGCCCTGTTTTTTTTTTGAGACGGGATCTCACTATGCCATTCAGGCTGGCCTTGAGCTCACTTTGTAGCCCAGGCTGGTCTGGAACTCACAATGATCCGCCTGTCTCAGCCTCCTGAGTGCTGGGATTACAGGCGTGAGCCACCACGCCCGGCTTAAAATTCCTTTAAAGATCTTCTGTGCCAGTGGTTCCATAGTGTGAGGCATCCTGGGGCGTGAGCTTCCGGCCAGAAAATAATATTTTTTAAAAAAGATTCCTGTCCTCTTAGAAGAGATTTTGTGCATGTATGTGTGTATCTTTTTGAAACAGGGTCTCACTACGCATTTTAGGCTGATCTTGAATTTGCTGTGATCCTCCTGCCTCAGCCTCCTGAATGCTGGAATTACACTCATGAGCCACCATACCTAGCCAAAGAGATTCTTTTTTTCTACTGACTACAAAACCAGAAATTTTATTTTATTTTTTTTATTTTCAAAACCAGAAATTTTAAACATTTACTTGATTATGAAAAATTTCTTCTACAGAAGAACTTATAAATATATTGAGCATGGTATCAGACATAGGAAAAGGAGAGAATTATTTCAAGATTCTTTAAAAATATAACAGATTTATACAGCAAAATAACTCAAACAGGAAGCCTTCCTGGCTACTCTAGAGACCATTAAAAACTTATTTAGTCTCCTTTAGAAGTAATGTATGCACTCAGATATCTATGTATGTTACAACTTCCTATTCTTTTGTCACACTGTTCTTCACCTTGTTTTACACTTGAAGATCACTGCATATCAACACATAAATTTATCTATCTCACATGATGGACAGGCCACAATTTAACAAACACTGAAATAGTTTCTAATCTTTTGCTATTACAAACAATGCTGTCATGAGTATGCTTATGTATATATCTTTGTACACCTCGAAAATAACAATTCTAGAAGTAAAAATCTTGTGCAAAAAGGTTTGTGCAATTTAAATGTTGATATATTGCCAATTGTTCTTCTGAGAGGTTGAATCAATTTCTTTTTTCTATCAACAATGCTCACGCTTTTGAAACTTGCCAATCTAATGGTGAAAAACACTACCTTGGCTTTAAATTGCATTTGTTTATTGTGAACAAGAGTCGACATTTTCATATTTAAATTGTAAGTCCTATACACTTTCTTTTCTGTGGACATGGTTAAATAGATGAATGGTTTTTTATTAACTGGCTAGTATTATCTTTTTCATATTGAATTAAAGGAACACTTTAGCTAGAAATCAAAGAGGCTTTTTTATTTTGTTTTGTTTTCCCAAATTTAGAAGGAGTTTTGCTATGCCTCCTAGGCTGGGCTCAAGCAATCCTCCTGTCTCAGCCTCTAGAGTACTTGGGAGTTCAGGCATACACCACCATCCCCAGCTAGTAATTGTTACATAATTAAATTTATCAATTTTTTTTATCACTTCAGGTTTCAAGCAATGCTTTGAAAAGGCCTTTCCTATTTAGATTATAAAAGCTTTGTTTTCCTATAATTTGCTTTCAAATTTTATGGTTTCAATTGTTACACTGACATATGTGACCCAACTAGAAATTATTTTGGTATAGGTGTGAGGCAACCAACTTCAATTTTTCAGATGGCTTCCTAGTCCCCTATCACCATTTACTGAATAATCTGTTTTTTCCTTCTAATTTGAAATGCTACATTTTACTACATTCTTAAACAAGGCCTATTTCTGGACTTTCTATACTGTGTCGTTATTCTGTTAAGAGCACTTTTACATAAAGGAACAAAAACATTCTTCTCATGTAACATTACCAGCTTCATGCCCAGTTCATGGGCTCGGCACTGGGGATGAGATGGAGGTGGCAGCCTGTATCCACTCCGCCGGTCTGGCACAAACCTCTGTTGTGCCAACTGTGCATAGAGACATTTAGTGAAAGTAACCTGGACATTGGGACACAAAATACATAAGTCTTCCCTTGAAGTTGAAGATGTAAATATCCTTTCATGGTTAAAACGATAAGTCCACTGACAAACTTCTATTCATACATTCATAGGTAAAACGCAAAAAAAGACCCAGCCTATTCACTACCTATTTGCTTACAGGAATAGTTTTATTGAGCTAGAACTCACATATTATAAAACATACCCTACTGCCTACCTTTCGGTTATCACTACTAGAATTCTTATCACTAATTATAGTATATGGCAGTTCGAGGGTTAGGAGATAAAGAATAATTCTGAATTCTCTGAAAGAGATGAAATGCTTTACTGTTAAAGAAATAGTTACAGAAATAAGGGAAATACAGTCAAACAGCTCGGAAGCACAAGATATAAACTGGGGGAGTCAGGTCTCTTGCAAACTTCCTCCAATGAGTAGGAGAAAAGAAAGGACAAAAATGTGCATTACCTTGCATAAGGAAGAAGGATGTGTCCGATTTTTTCCAGAGTAAAGTAATATTTTAACCCTCTTTCCAGTGAGACAAACTAAATGACCAAGAGTGGTATCTTACCGATGTCATTATTCTTGTTTCCGGCAAGAACGTCTTGAAGACACGACAGGCTCGCAGGTCGACAGGGTCCCGCAGGTAAAAAGCCTGGACAGCAGCAGCCACCAATCGGGGCCGCTGCTTTAGTACCACTGCAATGCCAGCTGGAAGGAAGCAGTGTGCTCGGTGCAACAAGGCCTGAATTTTTTCTGGGTACCTATGCCAGGAAACGTAACTGTTTTTACTGTATATGGAAATAGTTACAATTCCTATACCACTTGCTTTCCTTTTATCATCTTACTTTGTCTTGGTTTATCAAGAGTGAGTAGAAAGTGACATGAGAGGTGAAAAAAAGATACTATACATACTTTAAGATTATAATACTGAAGACAGGGGGAAAGAAATGGGAAGAAATGGAAAACAAAGGAAAGAGACTATGGTGGCTCAATAAAAACAAAACTTAATATATTCTGGAATAAAGATAAAACCAGAGTTTATGCTTCTAAAAAACAAATATTAAGCATTCTGAAACAGAGCTAAAAGAGTTTTAATTCTGTTAAGACCTGAATGTTTAGCATTTAATAGGTACTCAAATTTAAATGGGTTAAACTAAAATGTTATTAAGTCTTGACCTTTTCTTCAGAATAAAGCCTAAAGTGTTGCACATAGGTCAAAGAATCCCACGCATTGTCCCAGAACCAAAGAAAAAAAGATGACACTTCCTTATGCGTTCATTTTTAAAGGCCTCACATTTTTATCCATGGATGTTAATGACAGCCTCAATCCCTATGATAAACAAATGTGAAACACTGGGACTAGATCTTAACACTTTTGAATCAGAAGTAAAAGATACACTTAAGTTGCTTACAGTAGTACATGTAATCCCAGCTACACAGCAGGCTGAGGCAAGAAGGTTGCTTGAGCCCAATTCAATGTCAACCTGGGCAACATAGCAAGACACTATTTGTAAACAAAACAAAACAAAACAAAGCCTTTGCTTCTTCACTGTAAAATTCACAAATTTAACTTGTTAGTCAACTTCATGAAGAGGAACACATATAATAATGTAGATCCATGTAATTCAATAAGACCTGCACTGCCCTAAAATGAAAGGCTTTGCAACTATCAATATCAGTGTTATTTTTCTTACCCTGTGATGCGCCTATTAACAGCAGCTCGTATGGATTCTGAAGCCAAAACTTTTTCTGGGTGTGTGGAGATTATATTTAATGCTTGTGGGATTGTTGGAGGAATGGTGGGTAACCAGGATACTGTTTCAGATTTCCTTGGTACAGGAATAATGCACAACTCCCCATGATGGAAAAACACCTGCAAAATGGCACATTTTATTTTTCATATGGGCACAGGCAAACTCTAGGTATGCATAAAAATAATGCAGCATAATTTCATTCCTTTCAGTACACTTACCCTATTGGCACTATTATCAGGATCTAACCATTTGGGGAGAAAGTCAGCAGCTTCTATTAACAAGAATTCACCATCATTATCTTCAATTCTAATAAAAGAGGAGACATATATTTGCTAGTTATTAAGACAGTTTTATTCTAATACATCTTAGTAGATATCTGAATATGTACCATTTACAGATTTATACAAGAAAGCAAAATATTTAGGATAACACTAAACTTTAGAATATATAGGCCCAGTGTGGTGCCTGTAATCTCAGCACTTGGGAGGCTAAGGCAGAAGGATCGTCACAAGTTCAAGGCCAGCCTGGGCTACATAGTGAGTCCATGCCAGCCTGAATTACATAGCGAGACTCTTGTCCCCCCCCCCTCAAAAAAAGGACAAACCCTAAAAGGAAATATACAGATTGTAAGGCATAGCTGGAGAGGATAAGGAGAAGAAATAAGTATATAAAATAATGTTAGACAAAACTTTGAAAATATGCAAGGTCCTACAGGTTTTCAGAAGAAAAAAATCACATATAGCTGAGATTAGTAAAGTCTTCAGGTAAGAAGTCTTATTTGGGCCTTGAAAGACTTGGGGGGAAGGGGCCTCATTTGCACCACTCAAAAAACTTTTTTTTTAAGTTTTAATAAGTAACACATAATTCATCTTTTAAAATTTCTTTTTCTGAGACAGAGTCTTGATAAGCAGTTCAGGATGACCTTGAATTCTGAGCGCTCCTCCTGCCTCGGCCACCCAAGTACTGAGATTACAGGCATGTGCCACCATGCCTGGCACACATAGTTAATTTTTTAAATACTTTCTTTTGTCTTTTTGAGACAAGGTCTCACTATGAAGTTCAGGCTGGCCTTGAGCTCACTTTGTAGGCCAGGCTGGTCTCCAACTTGCAACAATCCTCCTGCCTCAGCCTCTTCACACAGTTAATTTTTAAAGTACATAAAAGTTACAAAGTAAAAAAAACTCCCTATTTTTGCCCATCTGCATAATTCCTACCCACCTCCACTGCTGTTTCCTGTAAATCCTTCTAGAGTTTGCTTATGTATGGCCTAGTAAGCAGAAGTATATATTATTTTCTCTCTTTTTACACAAAAGATAGCATATTTTATATGCTGCTGTAGGTTTTGGGTTTTTTTTTTTTAATGGGTGGAAATATAGAGAAAGGCAAGTGTTCTTAGGAGGAAACAACATAAGCAAAATCACAGAGGTGGCCCAACTAAAGGTGGCTATTTGGAGAACGACGATTAGTAAAGAACAAAGAAAAGCGGAATTCTATCATTTTTTGAGGAGCTTTGAGAATCATTGAGAATGTAGTTAATTTCCTAGGCATAAAAGAAAAAAAAATTAAAGGTTTTAGAGCAATATATTAAAATGGTTACAGTTTTACTTTAGGAAGATTAATGTGGCAAGGATACAGAAGAAGTATTTGGGTTTTTTTAATGGTTTTAAAAAATGACAAGGCATTAGATGCCTATGACTTTGCATGCAATTTTTGTTTATTTTGCAGTGCTGGGCATGGAACCCAGGGCCTCATGAAGGCTAGACAAGCACTCTACTACTGAGCTACTTCCTCCGCCATGGTGCCTAGGATTTAAAAAGCTCTGCAGACTGGTGTATAGGTATGAGTCACTGTTTTATGAATGCACAAAATCTGCACACAAAAAGTATTTCCTCTCCTTATCAATTTTGTTAATTGAAAAATCTATCATTTAAAATATTATTGCTGGCCAGGGATATAGGTCAGCTGCACAAGTGCCTGCCTGGCAAGCACAAGGTACTGAGTTCGAGTCCCAGTACCAACCCCCCCCCTTTTTTTTCTAAATTACTGCTAATTATTTTTAGGTGTGGTAACAGTGTTTAAAATAAAAGCTCCTTATTGTTTCTATACAATATAATGATTACAGTTAATAACAATGTATTATTTTCTGGAAAATTATTACCAGAGATTTTAAGTGTTCTTACCACAAAAATGATAAGCACAGTATATGAAGTAATGCATACATTAATTACCTCAATTCAGCCATTCTACCGTGTACATCAAAACAGGCTGTAACTGATAAATTGACCCCCACCTCCATACCAGGAACTGAACTCAGGACCTTGCACTTGCTAGGCAGGTGCTTATGCCACTGAACTATATCCCCAGTCCCCAAATACATACAACTGTTATTGGTCAATTAAAAATAAATTTAAAATAATGCCAAAAAAGTAGAAATCAGCTAGGTACATGGCAAAAGCTTGTAATTCTAGCTACTCAGGAGATTCAGAGGATCACCTGAGGCCAAGAGTTCAACACAAGCCTAGGCAATACCGAAAGACTCTCAAAGTAAGATAAAATTTAAAAAAGAGTTCTTATCTCTTAGATTTATGTCCTGAATTATTTAGGGATCAAATGGCATAATTTTGGAAACATGCTTTGTGATGGAGGAAGAAAGGAGTATAGATAAAATAATAATGACCATAAATTTGTAATTGTTGAAGCTGGACAATAGGTACCTGTAGGTTCATTCTCTCTTATTTTTAGGTATGTTTAAAATTTCAATAATAAAAAGTTTTCAAGTTTTTTTCTTCTCCTTCTTCTTTTTTTTTTTTTTTTTTTTTGTTCTGGTGTGAAAGAAGCTGGTTGGGTAGAAAGATTAGCTTAGGGGGACTGTCTAGAAAAACTAGTGAAAAAAAAGTTTCAATGAATGAAACGCCCTCTGCTGGCATAACTAGATAAGTACAGAGAACTATCAGGACCTTTTAAAAGACTGAATTACAACACAAGGTTACCTACAGTGCTTCCTCTATCAACTTCTTAAGTGTGTGTCTGTGCGTGCATGCATGTGCATGTGTGTTACTAGGGACAGAACATAGGGCTCTGCACTGAGCTACACTGCCAGCCTTTTTTAACTTTTAGACAGAGTCTAAGTTGTCCAGTTTGGGCCTGAACTTGTTTTTGTTATCCTCTTGCCTCTGCCATTAATGTACTGGGATTACAGGCATGTGCAACTACACCTGGCTCCTTTAAACTTCTCCAAGTATTATAGCAATGAATCAGTAGAGGGAGACATATTAGAGAAATCTGTGAAATATGCATTTGAATAGACTCTTAAAGATCCACAAGAAAATTTAAGGTGGTTACTTATGGGAAACCAAAGTAGTACAAATTTTTGTTTGAATTTTGTTTACCACACATATTCTTTCATAATTAGAACTTAAAAAATAAACCTAACATATATAGATTTTATTTAAATATTTTAGGAATGAAAATCTCCAATAATTCTTTCTCAAGGAAAAGATGTCACAAGAGAATATGGTCACTTTTTGAATCCCAAATTTGAACAATTTCCACCAGGCCACAGAAGAAAAATTACTAAGTGGATAAAATGTACTCATTTAGTTTTAAAAGACAGATTTTAGGGTAAATATATTACCTGGCTACTAACTCTGGAAATTCCTTTGTAATCTGTTTTATTAAATAGACAATAAACCATTCATCTTCAATATTGTCCCCAAACTTTGTCATGCCATACATATGAGCAGGAACACCTCCTAAAAGCAAGAGAAAACCAATCATATAATCAGATAAATTTGTCACTGCAAATAAAAAAATACATGTAATCATTCCAGTAAACATTCATTGGCTATGTTCTAAGTACCATTCTAGGAGCTGGGGTTGCAAGTCTGAGTAAGATACAAGAATCCTGTTCCTAAAGAGTTCAAGCTCTTTAGGAAGAGACAACCAAGTCATTTCAAGAACCCCAGAACAGTGGTATGCAGTAAAGGCTGTGTGAGACATGATGGTCTGGAGGAATGGTATCAGAAAGGATGATCCAGAAAGAGGACATTCCAGAAAGAGGAAGTCACATAAGCAAAGGCATGGAGCTAAACAGACAACAGAGTGCTCCAGAAATCTCAGGCAGCTGGATTTGAAGGTGCAGAATATTTCAAACAAGTATACTATTCATAAATGTATGAAAATTAAATAACTCAATTTTTTGTTTGTTCTTGTTGTTTTTTTAGTACTGGGGATTGAATCCAGGCCCTTCACACTGAACTACATCCCCAGTTCTTTTTTATTATTTTATTTTGAGAGAGGATCTTACTAAGTTTGTTCAGATTTATAATCTTCAGGGCAACCCACTTTTTGGGCCCCCTTCTATCTCAGACAGAAGCTTCTCTTTCAGTAAACTCTTCCTACTCTGAACCTCTGTTATTCCTAGAATTCATTCCTTGATTTTAGGGAACACAAAGTCAACATTTCAGACATCTAGCAGGTTGGGAGTTTCTTTCTCCTATATCATTTGGAGGTCTCCCACCAAGATAATTGTATCAGCTTCTCACACTAATGAAACAATACGTTTACACATGTGTGTCATATTTATCTCACTAATGAGTATGTTCTCAAAGTGCATCCATTTACCTATAAATCTCCAGTTTATCCTTCTTTATGGCTGAGTAGTATTCCATTGTATAAAAATACCACATCTTTTTTATCCATTCCTCAGTCAATGGCTACCAAGATAATTGGATGGAGGTAAACAGTTTGCTTTTGTTTCATACATTCTGGATTGTGACTCACTTAAGTAATCAAAATTTTTATGCTTCAAATTCTTATGTTATATCTTTGTCCATTGCTTATAATTGCTCATGCTTTGTCTCATATAATTTTGTTAAAATAATGATAAACTTAAGTTAAAAACATAGGACGGTTATGATGCTTAAAGAGACATTTTATTCCTGTTTTGTATATGTTACATTTGGACTAACTGCTGAACTTACTAGTGTTCCTTATCTGACTTGATTGCTGTAGTTTGTTACCTTAGACAGCAACAATAGAGAAAAGTAGTATTTAGAGATCCCCCTAGTGGATTTTAACATGAAATACTATAAAATGGTCTTCCAATGAAATCTAGTTTATATTTAGAAAATATACTTGCTTATTAATAAATCATGGACCCCTAACTGCTAATTAAAAGGCAAGAAGCCAACAGTCATTCTTAAGACTTGGGGGACAGGTTTCACTAAGACAGACTGGCCTGCTCTTCCTCTGCATCCTAGAGGAAATGTCAAGTTTGTTCTGCCTCAGTTTTCTTTCTGGTCTGATGATCTGCTGGTGAGGAGGCGATCTTAGCTCTTGGGATTCCCAATTCTCACCTTTCCAGTCTGAGAATGACGACTCATGGGAAAGTTATTTCCATAACTCACCATGAATATGAGAAGAAAAAAGACTCCCTTTCTCTGATCTTTTTCTGCCACTTTGTACTTTCCTTTTTTTTTTTAAGCATGTAAAATTAGAGAGAGAGAAACTCTGAACTGCCCCAACCTTTTCCTCCTACCCAACAACTAAATTAAGCCTGTAGAAAATGAGCATTTGCTAATACCAAAGACAGGGAAGTCATTTTAGATGAGGGACACATACCCTGTCTCTGGGTCAGAGGAGATGTTGGAATTTTGCCCAACCAGGAGAACACACAAAAGCCATGTTCTGGCTTAGTGTTCTGGGTAGGTCTCCCCCTGGAGGTTGAACCTAAGACAGTGGAAAGAACTGACTTCTGGGTGAAACCAGAAAGAGCTATTTATTTCCAAAGCATCACACTTATGGGACCCAAACACCTAAGCCTAAAGGAGGATCTCCAACCTTCTCTCTCCCCTCCTATGTCTAGTTATTATTTATGTGTATAGAAAAATACTGATAATAAGTGTGGACTGTGAAACTTTTACTGTAAACGTATAAAGTGCTATATAATGGATTTTTATCTATCCCTTATAGTACTTTGACAAACAGTGGTTACTCTGCCAGCTAGATAAAGGCTGTTAGAGCAGCTGCCACTCTTAAAGCAGTGGACCGGTTTCCCCAGCACGTGCTGGTGCATCCCTATTGAAGCCAACGGCCAGTGGAATGTTGACCAGAAAGTAAGTGGATTCCCTTCCAGAGTCACAGCTCTGGTTGTGCAGACCAGCAGAAAATGAGGTGTCATGACCAATGCCACTCCCTGGCGGATACTCAAAAGGTTCCTCAGTGGAAACTGGCTCTCAACTGCTCGACTGGGTAGTGAGCAGAAAAATCTCCACTTATCTATTGTACTTTTCTCTCTCTACTAGTAAGCCAAACTTACAATCTTCTTGCTTCAGCCCCCCAGAATGCTGGGACTACAGGCATGTGTTACCATGCCTACCTTAAACAACACATTTTTAAATAACTGGTAAGTCAAAGAGGAAACCACAAGGAAAATTAGAAAATATTTTGAAACAAATGAAAATGAAAGCATTAACATGCCAACCCTGGGATTGGTAAAAGTAGTGCTAAGAAAAGTGTATATATAGTTTTGAAAGATTTCAGATTAGCAAGTTAACCTTATATCTCAAGGAACCAGAAAATAAGCCCAAAGCTAGCAAAAGAAAGGAAATAATAATTACAGCAGAGATAAAAGAAATACACTTTAGAAATATAAAAAACTGAGGTTTTTTTTTTTTTTTTTGCAGCACCGGGGATTGACCTCGCGATTACCAGGCAGGCACTTGGGCCACTGAGCTAGAACTCCAGCCCTTGTCTTTTTGAGACAGGGTCTCACTATGCTGTTTAGGCTGGTCTTGAGCTCGCTTTGTAGCCCAGGCTGGTCTCAGACTCACAACGATCCTCCTGTCTCAGCCTCCCGAGTGCTGGGATTACAGGCGTCAGCCACCACGGTAGGCAAAAAAACTGAGTTTTTTAAAAGATCAAAAAAATTGATAAATCATTAGATTAACCACAAAAGACTAAAATAAAAGAGGACATTACAACCTAAACCACAGGAAAAAAAAAAAAGAATCACAAGAGAATACTATTGTCTATCAATAAATTGAGAAAACTGTAAGAAATGGATAAATTCCTAAAAATACACAGCCTAAGCCTGGTCTTGACTAGATCACACACACGCACACACACACACACAGACAGAAAATCTGAACAAAGGTATAATTAATAAGGGAATGAAATCAGCAACAAAAACTTCCTAACAAAGAAACACCCAGGAATAGATGGCTTCAGTGAAGAAGTCTACCAAACATTTAAAAAAGCTAATACTAATCCTTCTCAAAGACTACCGGAAATATGAAGGGGTCAGCATATTCCCAAACTCATTCTGAAGCCAGCATTATCCTTATATTACCCAAATCAGACAAAGAAAATGTAAGACAAGAAACCTAGAAGTTGGGTAAGGTGGCACACACCTGTAATCACAGCACTTGGGAGGCTGAGGCAGGAGGACTGCTGCGTGTTGGAGGCAAGCCTGGGCTACAAAGTAAGTTGAAGGCCAGCCTGAACTACATAGTGAGACTCTGTCTCAAAAAGACAAAAAAAAAAAAAAAGAAACTGCAAACTAATATTCCTGATTTTTTTTTTTTTTTTTGCGTACCTGGGTTCGAACTCACGACCTCGTGCTTGCCAGGCTGGCGCTTATGCCACTGAGCTAAATTCCTGGACCTTTCTTTTGTCTTTTTGAGACAGAGTCTTGCTATGCAGTTCAGGCTGGTCTTGAATTTAACATTAAGTTTAGGGGCTTAACTGAATATGGACAAGCACCATTAATCTAAAAAGTTGAAGATATGAACGTTTCTCACAACAACAAATGAACTATTTACCTTTGCCAGGTTTATATTTGAGATTAAAAGGTTGATTCTGCCAGATATAGGGAGCCAGCATTGGTGCAAACTGGGTCATTATTCTCTCAATATATTTCTCAAGAATCTCTCTGGGTTTTTCTGTGTCCTTTGATTCATCTGATATCAAGAACAGGTGGTACTCCACAGTGTCTTCCAGGCTGGTAGCGAGCATCATATTTTCCTCCATTCTTCTTTGAAAACTACAAGTAGTTTCAATAACATAAGCCATGAAGAATAATGTACAAATATCATCTTATTCCCTGAGCTCTTCTAGGTGATTCCATTGACAGTGTTTTCCAAAACTGTTATCCACATACCATCATTATATGGTTTTTGTCGTGATCATATACCACCATATAATATTTACTTAATATTTCTCATTTAATTACGTTTTATACTTAAAAATTTGTTTATACTGAAAATTACGTTAAAAGGAAACCTTGACACATGCCTAATGGAAATCCATTGTCACATTTCCAAATAAATAGATTTTTTTTTTTTATCTTTTTGAGACAGGGTCTCGCTATGCTGTTCAGGCTGGCTTTGAGCACACTATGTAGTCCAGGCTGGTCTCGAACTTGCAATGATCCTTCTGCCTCAGCCTTTCGAGTGCTAGGATTACAGATGTGTGCCACCACGTCCGGCAAGAATAAAATTTTAAATATGGCAGAGTGTAACGTGCACACACATGTAGTCCCAGCTACTCAGGGAGGTTAGGTAGAAGGACCACTTGAGACCAGGAGTTCAGGGCCAACCAGAGCAAAAAAGACCCTGTCTCTCAAATAAATAAACGCTTTTCCCTTGTACTAGCAGCGAGGTAACAGTGAGCAACACGACACTAACATCCACCGTTTACTATCAAGCGTCCCAGTTCTGCCATTAACTAGTTGCATCACTCTGGGCACTGTACTTTCTGGAGATTTCTCCTTAATTGTAGAATGGAAGTGTTACTCTACCATCTCTAAAATCCCTCCCCGCTTTAAAACTGTTATCGCTTTATAGAATTTAAATTTCTCCCTTTACAAACACTATGTGGCATAGTACAATTTAAAACTACAAAATACCTATGTCTCATTATTTCACCTCAAAATAATTTGCTTGGTATAGGCAGGCACCGCGCTGGAGGGACCCCCTAACTCCGCGATTCGGACGCTTAAGCTTAATATTTGGCTTTCTAATGGGCTAATAAGGAGCCTGCATCTTCTACTCAGACACCACTCATCACAGACTAAATCAGTTTGCCGCTTAAAACAGGACAAAACAATATTCTACCCACACACCTTATAATGCCAAGTACACCTTAGTATGGGCACTGCACAGCGTGAGAGCTGCACTCGACTCACTCAGGTTAACCCCTCGCTGTACAAATGAGCACACTGAATGCACAGAAAGAAGTAACCGAGCCGCAAAGGGCCTAACGGAGTCTCGTGCTCTTTACCCAAACTAGGCTTCCTCCTTGCACCCGACAAAACGAAGCCAATTCCTCTTACAGTTTTAGGTCTTCTCCTGTGCGTCTCTGCCGGGGCACCTTTGCTGGGTCGCCTGTGCCACTGCGACTCGGGAACGACCATCAGCCGCTAAAAGCTGAAGCAGGACGACTCCAACGCTCCCTGGAACTCCTGAGTAGCGGAAGTCCTGCGACAAGATCTTGAAACCCGCCAGTTCCCGGAACCTTATTAGTTGTCTTGGCCTGCGCATCGGCGGAACTATTTGGCGAGGGCCCGGGTGCCTTCGTCACTTCCGTTCTCGCGGGAAAGCTGGGGAGTCCGAGGCCAGGAGAGGTGGGCGCCCTGGGGCAAGTGGCTGTCCGGAGTCTAGGCGACGGGGCGAGACGGGGCCGCTGGGTGGCAGGAGGGGGCCGAGCCGGAGCCGGCTAGAGCGCCCGGCTCGGAGGCCCCCATCCTGGCGTACCCGTCCCGGCTCAGGAGGAGGAGGAGGATGATCTCCAGATA
>RJWT010030798.1:0-14552 GCA_004365215.1 Cuniculus paca | reverse complement strand
ATGTAGCCCAGGCTGGCCTTGAACTTGGGGCAATCCTTCTGCCTCAGCCTCCTGAGTGCTGGGATTACAGGCGTGTGCCACAATGACCAGCTTCTAAATGATTTTTAAATCTACCCATCCCTCTTCATTTCTTCTTACCTAGTTTAGGTTACTGTTTCTCATCTGCTTTGCCCTCAGGGTGGGTCCCTCAGCTCCTAATATTCATTTACTCCTCACAATCCAGCCAAGTCATTTCCTTTCCAACATTCAAATTAGATGCTGTCTACTCCAGATTAAAGTTCTTTTTTTTTTTTTGTTTTTGGTACCGGGGATTGAACTCACGATGCTGTGCTTGCCAGGCAGGCGCTTATGCCACTGAGCTAAATCCCCAGCCCAGATTAAAGTTCTTTAATGACGCTGTACTACCTTCAGGATAACGCACAATCTCCCTACTTAGTAGAGCAGCTGTGTTAGGATGAGATCCCTCTTCACCTTCCTGGCCCCAGTCTCTGAGACCCCTCCCTCCAACCCTGCTCTGGGCACATCAAATCATTTTGGGTCCTGGCTACACGATGCTTCAGTACAGGGACTCTGCTCATGCTCTCCCTTCTTTCTGGGGTTCTCGTTCCTCATCATCATCCTACAGGCTTCAGCTGACACCTTCCTGGGCCCTTGTGAAGGCCCAGGTCTTGGTTAGACATCCTCTCTAACGTTCCCACACCACCCTCTGTGAGGCACAGTCTTAGACTCCTTTCCTGTCTCAGTAGGTTACGGACTCCTCGGCAGCAGAGGCTGCTCACTCACTGTGTACCAGCGCCTGGCACAAACCTTGGTGCGAGGTATGAGCTCACCAAATGACCAGTGTGGATAATGAATGAGTGAAAACCGAAAAAAAAAAAAAAAAAGGGAAATGTGCTACTGCCTTGAGGGAAAAAACGGCATTAATGTCCTACTACTTTCATTTATTTATTCAGGTGCTGGGGATTGAACCCAGGACCTCATATATGCTAAGCACACACTCTACTGCTGAGCCACACCCCCACCACCTGAACTATCATTTATAGATCTCATTCTAGTTCCTGAATTTACTATGTTTCCCAAGCTCTCTTACTTGATCACTCCTATGACTCTGGCTCGAATACAGGAAGCAGCTAAAACTGGGACAGTGTATAAATGAACAATAAAGAGATTTTTGAAAACTGCAACTCAGAAGTAGCTATACAACAAGAAACCAAGGAACATTTCCTACAGCATCACATTAACATCATAACTGTCTGATCATTACTCACTAGAGAAATATGGTTCTCTGGAGAAATATTACTAAATTTGGCAAGAAATTTCTCAGCAGCATTTCTCTTGGCTTGTTTTTTTGATGCCCCCTTTCCTATACAAAGAAAAAGAAATGACAGATTTAAAAAATTAGTGTCTACGGAGGTGATCAAATGTGTAAGGCATTGTGTAAAAACCTCTCGCCTTTTATTTTCTAGTCTGTATCTTTGCCAAACTGATATTTTTGTTTGTTGTACTTCATATACATACTTAGCATAAATATCTACTTCTGTACTTTTGTTCTGTATATTTAAAAACTGAGGCCCAGGGAGACTAAGTAATTTGCTTAATCTCTGAAATCAAGGACTACTGCAAGAACAGAGGCTGGGGCACCTGCTGGGAGGTTCTGTTCTGGCCCACACGACCTCTCTAGGGAAAACGGTTGCCTAGTAATTGAAAGTAGTATCTTGCTAAGGTAAAATCCCATTTGAAGGGATATTACAAAAGACGAAAAAACATGTCAGAGAAGTTAACACAGGAATTCTCTCCAAATGAGCTATATTTTAAAAGCCACTGGTATAACAGGAAGATTGTTTAAGGTACAAAACTTTTTACCAACAATCTACAGATTTTAAAAGCATAAAATTAAGACATATAAGTATTATTGAGCCAAATATTTACACTTTAGTTCAACCTTACAAAGTTAGAAACAGTAGAAGAGGAGTATATCAATTTCCCGAAAGAAATGTTTGAAAAGGTATCAAAGTCTACAGCTGTACCACCCTGAATGCACCTGCTCTTGTCTGAAAAGATATTACAAAAGTCATTTCTATGGTAATTTGTCATCTGAAAATAATGCAAATGTTTTTAATTGTAAGAAGAAGTAAGTACCAGTTTCCATAAATGACTCTAGCCTGCAGATTGTGGTATACTCTCTCTTATGAGCTGGTCCTCCCTCCTGGGAAAGGGTATACTCAGGAAGTCTCCAGCCATGATGAATAGCCAGTTCCTACGAGATTGAGATGAGGGTTTAATAGTGACTTTAACAATGTAATAGCTCAATCATACTGAGACATTCCCTCTTGATTTTGATTCCATTTTTACTCATGTGTTTGAGAATGATGGTATTCTACAATAGAAAAATGAGGGTAGACTCTGTATTTTCCATAGATAATGTCATTATTTTATATCTTTATATCACAATGCCAAAACTGAAGTTCTGTGTTACGAATGACATTCTTCCATTAAGCTGCAGTGAGCTGGTATCTGAGTTCAAAGAGAAAGGCCATCAACAACTTCTTGCTTACCCCAGAGGAGACAATGCCCTCTGTCACAGATGGGAAGCAGAAAAGGCAAACAAACAGACTTGGATGGGGTTACAAACAGAAGGTGAAGAAAACTATAGAAAAGCTCACAGAGCAGGAAAAGAGACCAAAGGACTGGCTGGATAATGGGGAGAGAAGTGGTCCAACGGAGCACACAGATAATCTGCAAGGAGGATATGTTGCAAGCAGGAATTGAAAGCTGAATACATATATGGGTGCATATATATGTATGCATAGGTGTGTATGTTGTTTTCCAGTAGAAACAGACTACTTAGCTATTCTTGAGTTATGTACCCAATTTGGGCTCTTTATAAAGTCTTCTGTTTCAACAAAAGTAGAAAAAGGTTTGTCACACAAGTGGCAAGAAACACGCTTAAGGTATAAAAAACTACCCATGTGTACTGAGGTCCTGCTGATTTCAAATGGGAATTCCACAAACCCAAGGCAGATACTGTATATGGAAGAAAATCCGAATGATAAATAAATACAAAATAAGTTAGTTCTGTAAATTATAACAACCCTAACTTGGAATACAAAGTATTTCACCTTATCTTTAAAATATTAATGGCTTTTCTTAGTTGCTGTATTATTTTTTATTTATTTCTTTTAAACAACAGACAAAACGTTAAGTATGGAAAAGCTGTACAACTTACCTGTAATGAACCAATAGGATTAAGTTGGTTCTTTGGTTGCTTGGAAGGATCAGGCATTAAAGGGTCAGGAACTGCAAAGCTAAACATTTTTTTTAATGTTATTAAATAAAATAATTTCCCCAAATTACTATATAAATGACAAACGTTTTCTACTTTATCATTTATACTAAACTCTTGCCATTTTTTCTATAAGTAATGCTGTTTTTTCCAACTACTTCTATGGGAATCTGATTTATCTGTCATCCAATGTGTATCTCAAAAGTCACTTCCTCTAAGAAGCTTCCCCTTTTACTCCACTGAACCATTATAACATTTGGTTTGACTCTTAAAGGAAACTAATCATAATTCTCCCTAACTACTCTTTGTTAATTAAACTCTTCAAGGGCGGTAGTATTATGGTAGCTCTGTATTACTTACCTACCTTAACTTTGTGGTGTATTGTATGTAACAGGTACTTAATAAAACTCTACTTAAAGTACACTATTATTACAACTACATAAAAAAGGAAAACTACTAACCAGGAAATTTAGCCTGTCAATGCAGACAACATAGATCATAAATGCTTTTTTCTTCCAGATAACCATGGAAAGCAGATTTATTTTTTCTATCATCTGCTCAGTGCTAGAATCATCCTGTAAGATTTGTATGAATTCTGCAGGAAGTAGACAGAAATATGAATCTGGTTTCAGCATGTGGGGAATTGTCATTAGGGAAAGAGAACAAAATCTTTTAGGTAGTTCAAATTACTAGTCATTTGGGAGATCAATGCCAAATGCAGAAGAGGCAGTATCCCAAGGTTACAACCACCTAGCAAAGTGAAGTGACATCTCTTCCATGACAAGTGAGTTTCGGTCATTGCCACTTACATAAGTTTCTTTTCTAATGGCCAGAATTCAAAGCTGATGAAATGTGAGTGTTCATTTACAATGCTGCATGCTGAAGCTACCCAAATAATTGTGATAGAGAAGTGAAAAAGTCTCTGAATTAAATCAAGTCACTTTAGGACTGATTAGCTTAGTAATTCCCATCTTATCTGTCAAGAAGCACAAATACATAGTAAAGTTTGTTAGCCTTTTTTTTTTTTTGAGAAAGTGAAGTGTCCATGCGGAGAAAGGACACTACACACTCATTTCTACAAACGTACTCGACAGTTTGGGTTGACCTTTGGGCCTCACAAAATGGCATGGCCTTCCTCAGAGAGCTACAGATCAAAACCTGCTATGCCATTTAACACCTTAAAAGCTAGCAGAAGTCAGTTCAAATTCGTGACCCCAGAGAACAAGAATCATCTGTGAGGTCCGAGGCTCATCTGAGACAAATACTTACCTAGATGGGTGCTATGTCACTAGTTAGTTCTAAACTACCCCCAAAGACTTAGAATGAATTAAAAAAGAAAGGAACACTGGATGAGAACATAAATATACTCTTAATCCAAAAGTATTTCTATGGCTGAAAAAAATTGTATCCTAAATTCAATGGTTCTCTGCTGTCAGTTATGAGTTATACAGATTAAACTCCAAGCATCTTTGCATGCACATAAGAGAAGACTCTGAGGGGACACCATCTTCAATGTGTCCAGCAGAAACCAAAGGACATCACTTAATGATACGTGTGATGCTCCAAAAGCACCTAACCTGACATAAAATTGAAAAGATGGCAAGAATATCCCACTTAGCATTTTGTTTGGTCTACATTCTATAATAAAAGAAAATCACTGCCTTATTCTTCCAAATAAGAACTCCTAAAAGAATATTTTTAGTTCATCTGTTTCTATTTCATGCCTTGTTTTCTTCAATATAGAAATAATCTAATATGGAATATTAACATTAATACAGAATACTAATATTCTGTATTAAAAAACACTCTAGTTTCCTCCCCACAGCACCCCATTAAAGAGAGAGAGAGAGAAAAAAAAGTAAGGCCTAGTTCATGATTGCCTGCATGTAACAGCTATTTGATGAATTTAAATGGATAAAATCTTTAATTGATGACAGGTTTTCACATAGAAAAAGAATTTTAGAGCTCAGATACTAACAACTGTTCGCTGTTTTAATTTTTAATCTTACCTCTGCCATGATAATTTTGAGCTGCAGAATACAAAGAAATTTAGCTCACCAAATACTTGCATTGGCTTTCAAAATGTTTATGGCAGCCTCTGCAGCTCTGTGTTTTGCCAGCTTCTTACTTGTACCTTCACCTACATTAAGATTTGAAAAGAAAGTCTTTACCTTCTATGAAAACACGTGGCACAGATGTTGTCATAATACAAAATAAAGTCACTAAAGGTTTTATATACACATAGTAATACAAACAAACACTACATGCAGTTATAGAGTACACTGCAACAAAACATTCACCATGCAGTTAATCCATTAAAACCAGTTTTAAAAGTTCTGTTTGTAAGTCTATACATACCTGTATAAAAGTCCTTTTTGCAGGATTTGTAATTATACTGTGTATGTTTATGACATAAAGTGGTAATAAAGTAGCCCAGGCCAGATGTCCTGAAGAAATGTACCTTAGCATTTTATTCTTCCCGTGTTGAGACAAGAAAGAAACCCTTCCACAGCAAGACATTTCCTTTAAAGAAGCCACTTATGGCAGAATTGCTGGACAGCAAATTTTGCAAGTTTATTCTGACAGCTGGGTTCTATTCTGGATCAAACCCTATGCTAGGTAAGCAGTTAAGACTACATGTTGAGTACAGTGGGAGAGTTTATATACAGAAGGCAACAGCTTACATGTTTTCTATACAATCCATATCCCTTACCTGGTTAGACAAGAAGCAGTGGAAGAAGAGACTAGATTTCAGTAAATTTGGTCTAAATTTCAGTAAACAGTCATGTCTGGTAAATGGTAAATTCAATGCTTTTTCCTACTGAGTTCAACCCTCAAACTCACAGAGTAAGTTTCAAGTGTGACCCTCTAGTGTCAGCAGACACACAAGCCATACTCTTTTATCTACTAACACAGATATTAAAGATATCATATAGAACAAAACACAGTCCTTGCCCTCAGGGGCTGACAGCCTAGTGTGGGATTCTGTGTGGACTGAGTATCTGAAATACGGAGGGGTACATGTTACAACAAGCCCATGGGGTCTGCCCCAAAGCAGCAGCTGTCCAGCTCCTGGTGCAGATTCAGAAAGGATTCATGTAGGAAGATAACTAAATGGACTCTTGAAACATGAGTAAAAGCTAAGTGGAGAGCTGAGGATTAGGAACAGCATTCTAGGTAGAGGAAAAAACACCTGCAAAGGCTCAAAGCCCACATCAACTACAGTGTTTTCAAGGCCCCAAGTACTGAGTATGGCTAAATTGTAAGAGCTTGAGGGAAGTTTTGATAAAAGACTGGAGGGCAGGGTGTTAGAGGAAGAGGTCAAAGAAAGATATTATAAATCTGTGCTTCTCAAACCTTAGCGTACATAGGAATTGTGGGGGAATTTTGTTAAAACATTTTAATCTCATAGACCTGACATGGGCCTGGTGTTCTGCATTTCAATCAAGCGCCCAAATGGTTATCATTGCGGCCACCGAGTACGTTTTAAGCAAGATCGTTAAGCCATATTCAAAATTCTGTATTTGATTATAGGGTGACAGGGAAACAACTAACCGGATTTTAAGAAGAGGAAAACAAATCTGAATGAGAGAATGAACATTCACTCTATAGTTCAGGGCTGACCTGGGACTCAATATGCAGTTCAAGATGGCCCTGAATTCATTATTCTCCTGCCTCAGTCTCCCCAATGCTGGGACTACAAGCATGGGCCACTATTTCCAGCTTTGGAAGGAAAAAAAAACCCTATCTTATACAAAATAACTGTAGAGTTTCAGGAGCTAAAAGCTGCTATGCAGTACGATGCATGGGAACATGATGCTTTTTCTCATTTTTCATGGATACAAAATCGTGGTACAATGTGTCCATAAAGAAAAGGACGAAACTCAGAAAAGTCTGGTGTCATTCCTCCAGCAATCTGCTATAATCTATGGATAAACCTTGAACCTTGACAGCTCCCAGGACCTCTCTTGTTCCTACGTCTTAGAGGAAATTTAGGAGGATCCTAGGGTATGAGAAGCCTTGCAGGATTACTGGGTAACTTTAGGTTTCTGAGTTTCCACGTATCTGAGAAAACTAGGGAGGGACGTGGATGAAGTTGCAGAGCCCTAATAACACAAACAATATGAGAGGTTTTGGTTTCAGAGCCGCTTCACCTAGCAGGCAAGAGGTACTTTTCCGAATTGAAAATCAACACCACGTCGGAACCGGCAAGCCGCAGGGTCACGGGGGTTAACTGGGCATACAGACCTGTGCAGGTTATGTCACCAACGGTTACTCTGAAGGTGAAAGTGGGCACATGTATTTGCACATCAGATCTTTCACATTCATAAACCGGGATGTTCTTGGTCTTCATGCCGTATTCGTGTAGTACCTGAATGGGTGTTTTTCCTGGCTTAGCTGTTATCATCTTCCCCAAACTGCAAAAACCAGAAGATGGGCTTTGCATGTCAAAGCACAGAGGGACGCAGAGGCGTACACTGGTCAGCTTGACGGCCACCAAGGCCACCCATGGGGAGCGGAGCTGCGCCTTGGCGCCACAGCGGGAAAGGCCTGGGCGCACCTGTCTCCCCGCCGCCGCAGTCCACGGCCGGGGTGAGCACGGTGGCAGGGGGGACTTGGGGAGGGGGGCTCAGGGGGATCTCGAACGCGGGATTCTGAGGGGAGCAGGGCGCGCAACCGCGCAGCAACCCCAGACCAAGCGCAAGAGCCCGTGGCAGCGCAGGGGGGCCCTCCGCGCACCCCGCACCGCCCCGGACACCGAGGGGCGGGGCCGAGCGCGCAGCCGCGGGCGTGGGGCGCGGGGCAGGGGCTTTACCCGGCATGCCGCGCGCCAGCCGCCCCGGTCCTCCCCGCCCCCGCCGCCGCCCAGGCCCTCGGCCCGGCGCTGCTGACCTGAAGGTCCCGCTGTCCTCGCGCTCCAGCGGCGGGGCCTCGGCGCGCTGTCTGCTCTGGGACATGGCGAGCAGGGCCGGCGGGCAGCGCAGCGCGGGGGAGAGCGGTGCGGGGCTCCTCGCTCCCGCCTCGGCCAGCCCCCGACAGTCCCGCGCTCCCTTGCGCGGCGGCGCGCGTCCCTCCCGCGGAGGGCCCGGCGGGGCGGGAGGGGAGCGAGGGGCGGAGCCTCGGTGCGACGGCGCGGCCGCCCCCTTTCCCCGCGCCCCGGCTCCCGGCGCGGCTCGCCCGGGCCCTCCCCTTCCCCAAGCCGCGCCGCGCCCCGCCCCGCCGGCTCGCCCGGCTCCCGGCCCCGCCCTGTCCCTCGGCGCTCCCCAGCGTCCCGCGGCGACCCGGCTTTCGGGCGCCCGGCCTTTAACCTGGGTGTGTCCGCGCCCTGACGCTCCGCTCTTTAGCCTTGCAAGCGCTGCGAGCCCGAAGCGGAAGCTCAGCCTGTCGAGCGCTGCGGGGTGAAGACGCGGAGTGAAGATGGGGGCTTGGTGATTTTAGGGCAGACGCTAAAATTCCGAATGCAGAATTGCTAGAGAACCCGCGGGGGCCTGTCCAGAAAACCCGAGCCCCTGGCTTTATCTGCCCCGGAGGCTGCGCCGGCTCCCGGCCCGAGGCCTCGCGGCGCAGCCCCCTCTCCCCTGCGGGCCGGCGCCTTTGTCGTGTGTGTTTTCGTCGCCAGTTGAACGCAGGGCCAGCGGAGCCCAGCAAGGCCCTTAGGTGGAAACCAGACTGGTCCGAGGACCAGGATCCGGGCAGGTGCTGCTTCTGCCTACCTGGGTTGTTGGTTTTAAGGGCGTTTGCCTGGAATGCACCACCTTTGGTGGGGGTCGGCTAGCGATATTAGGTGTGTGGCCTCTCTAAGGGGTTTGCTAGCCGCTTGTGGAAGAGGCTCCCTGTGCTTACACGGTGTGGTAAAATACGGGTTTACACAATGTTATTGTCTCCCCCAAAGGAACATTATTTAAGTACGTTTGTGGTTGCATGTGATCCCTGAGTATTTGAAAGCAAGTGAGATCCTATCTAGAACCTAATTACGCAAATTACTATTATTTGAGACTTAAATTTAGCCTATAGTCTGCTCCTCTACCTCCTGCATGTATATTATTTCTCAACAGTGTTACACTTTCATGAATAACTTACAAGAACCACAGAGACCCGATTTCAAAATACATTAATGTAAGCTAGGAATGGTGATGGCTCATGCGTGTAATTCTAGCGGTCTGGGAGGCCGAGGCAGGGAAATTGCCCCTCCCCCTCAGTACCCTTCAAGCACTAATGACAAACAATATTTCAGTACAGATTTGTTTCTAAAATTTACTTTTAGCCACAAATTTCCTTAAAAACAAGCCAAAACCTTACACAGTTCTTTACAGTTTGAGTAACTGGTATAATGATAAAACAAATCGAACGTCAAATGCAGCAGGACTCCATTTGAAGTGTTATAGACCAAGTGCTCAGCTTCTGAGGAAGAAACCACTGCCTTCTGATAGTTTTTTATATGTAATGTGACTTTTAGCATCTTATAAAGATCTGCATCCAATTGCCTCCACATATGTGAAATTATATTCATTGTTAAGAACACGGTTTTGTAAACATATGAGACAAAATGAATGAAACTATATACCATAAGGATTCAAATCACACTTTTTTGTTGCCAAAATTGGCCTGGTGGACTTGTGAAGGAATTCCCTTTGGGCTAGGTCCATGGTAGTGCCCAGGACTGATGTCGGTGCCTAAAGTGCATTGTTTCCCTTTGGAACCTATGCTTCCTGTAAAACTGGTTTATTGCCACTGGCGAATCGCTGTCAACCGGAATCCTCAGCGAGGACATTGGTAGTATGCTTGAATTCATCTTCTGTGTATGGTTTGGTGTTGTCACTAGCCATTCCAAATTAGACCTGCTTTTAAGTGTATCATTTTACCCAGCAATCTATTATTCATTACCTGAGCGCATGAGGAAGGCAGTGTTGTGATGCACACGTTGGTAAACGTCTTGGTGAGACCATACTTTGTAGTTTTACTGTGTGTAATTACATTTGAGATCAAGCAAGGTTTAGTTTTGTTATTGATTTTCCTCTGTGAAGATGGATTTGTTACTTGGGGGTTTCAGTTGATGACGTTTTGATATTAATATGTTTGCTGCTGCTACCAAGAGCTTTGTCAAGCAAGTTGGAGATGGAGGGAGATTAGTTCCTGTGCCAAGCCTCAGTGAAGCCGACAAATACCAACCTCTAAGTCTGGTGGTAAAAAAGAAGCGATGCTTTCTGTTTCCTCGATATAAATTTACCTCAACACCCTTTACTCTGAAAGATATTCTCCTAGGAGACAGAGAAATTTCAGCAGGTAAGTTCAAATGTTTAGGAGTGACTACTCATGGAGCTGTGTTATTCGTCACCTAAAAATAGGACTCGTATCTAATTACGTAGTAATACACGTTTGCACTGATAAAGTAAACTTTTATTATGATAGTAGGAATGTTTTTATGATTAATAATGCCTAAAGTTTGTATGTTATCAAATATCTTATTGGCTGATAGGGATCAAACTCACAAATTCGTGCTTGCCAGTCAGGCACTTAGGTCCCTAAGCTAAATCCCCAGCCCTTGATATATGTTATTTTATAAGTTGTTTTAACCAAATCAATTTGGAAAAATGACAGATTAATGCATTTGCCTGTGTAAAATAGGATATTATTTGATCTTACCTATTTTAAATAGTCAAATGGGGTAAATTTGTATTTATTTACAATTAATTTATTATACTGGTAAGCTGGATCATACAATAAATCAACACATTAGCAAATTATTGCTTATAAACATTTGCTTTTTTCTTTCAACCACCTGTGGCTTTTGATACTTAAGATACTCCCTTGGCTGAACAAAGAATTTGAGTTCATTTTAAGTATTGTAAAATTGAACTGAGTTTTTCCTGTGTGTGTGGTATTGCAAATAGAACCTAGGGGTGCTCTAATACCTGGCTACATCCTTACCCCTTTTTATTTTTTATTTTAAGACAGGGTCTCACCAAGTTGCTCAGGCTGGGCTCAGACTTGCAGTCCTCCTGCCTCAGCTGCCCAAGTAGTTGGGATTACAACATTTAGCTGAATTGCTATTTTTAACCTTAGTTGGAAATGTTGATTTTCTCACTGACATTCTGGTAGCTGAGTCTCCAATTGCAAATTAATGTTACTATGTATGACCTATATAAGACAAATTTGAGACATTTAAAAAATACTAAGTTCCTTCTCGTAAAGGTATTTCATCTTATCAGTTACTGAATTATGAAGATGAATCAGATGTTTCACTCTATGGACGTCGAGGCAACCATATTGTAAATGACGTTGGGATTAATGTTACTGGATCAGATTCCATTGCAGTAAAAGCTTCATTTGGTGTAGTTACCAAACATGAAGTGGAAGTATCAACATTACTAAAGGAAATTACCACACGGTCGGTATACTAATCCTAATATACTTCACTGTTTTCATTAAATGTCTTAATTATATAAACTTCATTGCAAAGAAAGCTTACAGTATTCACATAATATTATACAAATGCAATTTACTTGTTTGATTTGTTTGAAATACTATGAATTATTATAGCCAAACTTTAGATAAGGATACACATACAAAAATCATTTGTGTTAAAGAAAATTTTCAGTTCCATAGAATTACTGTAAGTCTGCACACATTTGCTTAATTATTAAATTGAAATAATACCAGGCCAGACAACAAATATAGTATAAAAATCCCCCACTACAGAGTCTCAACAGACAGAATAAAACATGCTATGTAAACATGTTTGGGAAAATAGGAGAGGCAGATTATTCAAGAATTTGGGGGTATACTTTCTGATTTACAGCAAGTCTGCCTTGCTTACTTTTAGTAAAGACGACCCATGAATGAATAACAGGTGATATACATAATGATATTACAGAATCTTGTGAATCTATCTTTTTTATTTTAGAAAGATTAACTTTGACCACAGCTTGATACGTCAGTCAAGGAGCAACAGGAAGGCAGTGTTGTGCGTGGTCATGGAAAGCATTAGAACCACACGACAGTGTTCACTATCTGTCCACGCGGGAATTCGAGGGGAAGCAATGCGGGTAAAACACACTCACTACAAAATTTCCATGGACATTTTTTAAAAGTGCTCCTTACCATGAGACTTACAGTTTGTCAAATGTTGAGATGAAAGAGCTGTAGTTGTATAGTATTTTGCACAGGAATGGTGTGTTTCAGAGTGTGAAAAAACATGCAAGAAAACTTGGTTTCTAAAAAAATGTAATAAAACTCAAAACACTAATCCTTGTGAAATAATGTGCATACTGGAGCTCTCTCCTGTTACTATTTAAGTGCTATTTTAAGACTAGAAGAGCAAGGGCTGGGGATCTGGCTCAGTGGTCTAAGCACCTGCCCGGCAGGTGTAAAGTCTTGAGTTCAATCCCTGGTGCCGCAAAAAAAAAAAAAAAAAAAAAAAAGACTAAAAGAGCATAGGTTGCATTCTTTGATATTGTTTTATTTTATTTTTTTTTGGCACCAGGGATTGAACTCATGACCTCTTGCTTGGCAGGCAGGTGCTCATGCCACTGAGCTAAATCCCCGGCCTGATATTATTTTGAATTACAGTTCATGCTTTGAATTTTTAAAAGTTTAATTTATATTTTATATTTAAATATTTTTTCTAAATCAATATTATCAATGAAAAAACATACTTTGTTCAGTGTTAAATTCTTTTTAAACAATTAGAAAATACTTTGTTTAATTTTAAACTCAATTATGATATTGTTTATCCTTGACATTCATGACTTGACAGGACTAAACTCAATTCTTACATAGGGCTAAATGATAATCTTTTGGATAATCTTTTGGAGTCTGTACAAATCAAAGTTCTTAGTGCCTATATTTAGCTGTCTACTAGATTCATATTATCATCGGATTATTTGGGGGGTACAAACTGAAGCATTTATTTGAGTGTTGGTGATCGTTTTGGAAAATAAATTGGTGATTGTTTTGGAAAACGTCTGGAAGCTGGGGTGGGGGCGTTGGAACAGTAGACAGGCTAGACTGCAAGCTTCAGTGTAGCACTTAAACACAGCCACTTCCTAAGATTTGCAGTGGAAATCAGCAGGCTTCTACTGCAGACATTACTGTGGTGATGGCACTAATCATTGACTTCAATACCAAAGTAAGCGAAAAAAGTGGAGAGGTCTTCTCCAGTCACGGGTCTACATTGGACCATGTGGATCTCTGCTATCAACAGTTTAGTTCGAGCAGGGTAATTCTTTACTTGAAGAAATTTTATTGTTTTGATGTTTTAATTCTCCAAAAAGCTATCCTGACATCTTAGGCTCCTTAATAATAATTTATTAATTTATTTATTATAGTTTCATTTTATGGATGAACAGAATCCCAAGGGAAGGGATAAAGCTATTGTTTTTCCAGCACATACAACCATAGCTTTCAGTGTTTTTGAACTCTTCATTTACCTGGATGGTGCCTTTGGTGAGTGGATGATCTGCTTGAAAGACAAATGATCATATTTTAAAGGAGAATTTAATAGGAAGTTCTGTCTAGTAATTATAGAACAGCGATGCTTTTAGTACAGCCAGTCTTGTTTGGGTAAAGGAGCTGAGAAAGGTCCTCCCTGGCCTGCTTATCCAGTGCCTCTTTTCTGCTGCGTGGTAAAGGCTGTAGACTCTCCATGACCCCATTTACAATTATAGATAACTGCACAAACAACATACCCCTTGGCCTACAGGGGGAGATAACCAATGCCTTTCTGATAGTTTTGGAGAGTGGCCAATAGGAGTAGGTAGATAGTAAGGTTCTTGAAGGGTCACGTTGCCCAAATCAGGCCACCCAAAGACAACTTCACTTATTTCATTTTTACCTAATAAATACAACTTTTTTCAACTCCCCCTAAAAAGCAACTTTACAAATACTTCCTCCACAATCGTCATTTGATGTAATACCTTCATACAGTTCACTTTAATCTTCTTCATTGTCATCTTGTGTAACACCTTTGCGCAACTCTAGTTTTCCTTTAAGGTTAGTTGACTGGCAACTGGCCCAAGGCCAGGTGTAGCCCAAAGGACCAGGCAAGGGAGCCCCTGGATATGGTAATTTATAAACATTTTTATGCCTGTTTCTGCCCAATTCTGAAATTCTGTGGAAGGAAGAGGATGTTGAGAAACAAAACTGTTCTAAGTAAATTCTACTTGGAGTCCTTTGGGTACAGGTTTTTATAGTTACGTTGATTGCCAGGAAGAATATAAACTCATAACCACCAAAATCTAAAATATACACGTACTTTGGCCCATGTATC
>RJWT010030797.1:0-14557 GCA_004365215.1 Cuniculus paca | reverse complement strand
AAAAAAAAAAAGCAACAACAAACACATTATCCCAAAGCCCGCAGGTGCTAGCAATTCAAATAAACGTATAGCAATTAACAGAATTAACACAGCCTTAAATAGCTTGGCTCACCAGATGTGGACTCCTACCCGGGTTCTATAAAATGTAAAGTTATTACAGATTAAACCATTAATCATCTGTTCAGAGACTATCTCTGGCTGCAAAACCCTATTCAGTTTTAAATGGCTAATAATCACAAAGGGATGTGAAATATAATAGGCACAATGATGATCTACCCAATCCTTTTTCCTTTAAATATGTATTCCATTCTCCCTATGCCCCTGATTTTCCTTCTTCCCTATTAGAGATGCCATGAGAAAAGAGGACTGAGATCAGCCAATCAGTCCCAGAGGTCTCAGACAGTACCTGGACTACCCCTGAGCAAATAAACACAATGAGGGAGATGAAAGAGATTGAAGAGAAAGGAGAAAGATGTCAAAAGAACTAGGAAGGTATCGTGAGGGCTTGCGGAAGCTCTCAGGTCCTGGTAGGTACACTCTCTGATGGACTCACTATTGATGCAACTCTACTTTTGGCTTCATTTTCCTTTTCTATTTTCTGCTTTGTCCAAAAATAATATCTCCATAACAGCAAGGACGGAGGGAAAGCGAAATATATGTCCTGACAGGGATGGTTTCCAGAAACTGAAACTGGAGTCAGAAAGAAATGCTTTTCTGCAGAAACTTTAAGGTTCTGAACGGTACTCTCCTTGTTGGATGCTGAAGCTAATGGACCACTATTTCTATCCCTGCACTTCAATTTTCCATACAAAAGATCAGGAAGAAGTAGATGGACCAACTTCAGTTCACCAGGAATTGAGGCCCAATGGTCAAAAGGCCAGTTTGACAGTGTCAATCTGCTGTTTAAGATCCTTTGATGACTCCCCATTACTTAGAGAATAAACCTCAAACGTGTACCATTCCGTACATCCCTCTACAACCTGACTGCTACCCAACTTTGCAGGTGTATCTGCAAAACATCTACCCTATATTTTGTGCCCTGAAATTGGCAAACTAATTTTCTCATCTACATACCACAATGTGCTTTCCATCCTAGGCTTTGTATAATAAAAACTGAAAAATCTACTACATGCTAAGAATGACACCAAAATACAAAATCGATTCAAATATAGTTCTTGCTTCAAATGACCTAACCTAACAGTAGGGGGGAGAGATAGATATATACATGTAATTCCAATAAATAAATGCTAATTAATGCACAAAATGAAACATATCTCCTCACAACAGAACTGGTGAGGAAAATGACTTACTGTATCCAGGGGTTCCTTGGAAGAGATAATGACAAAAGTGAGAGGTGAGGATGAATGAAAGGAACCGAGAAGAATGAGAAAAGTAGGCTCCTGGATGCTTCAGCAAGCTCGAGAGAATTTTAGTACAGCAAACCTCAGAACAGGTTTTTTTTCCCCTGACAGTGGCTTGCTACTATGGAAATAAAGAGATATGCATGTGCTAATTCACTTATGTTCATAAACCATTGTATAAAACATATTACATAATCCCTAACAATTACAATAGCAAGACACCATTATATAATCCTGTTTGGTTTCTGTACATTGGTTCCTTTGTCCTTAAGAAGACTGCAACAGCAGTCTTATGATATCCATGTTCTAGGTAGAAAAATGAGATTCATAGAAACATCAGTAGCTTATTCCAACCCATACAACCAGTGATCAAGCTAATATCCCTAACCAGATTTTCTGGTTTTAAACTCAGTATTCTTTTCATTATACTATGAAAAGCCTTTTCTATCCTATTTTTCCTTGAGGAAGTTCCAATTCATTCCTCCAAGCCTCACTGAGGCCCTTTATGTACAATTTTCCTTATGTCAGATGTCTGGGGGTTCTTGAAACAGTCAACTATTATAATGTCGAGATGTTCTTTAGTCATCCCAGAAAAGTCAAGTGATCAATAGTGCCTAAAGAGCACTTATCTAAGAAAAACATTTATTAATTTACACACACGTTATTGTACTCAGAAAATATTTACTGAGAGTACACTAGGGGCCAAGAAACATTCTAAAGGTCTGGAGACATGAAAAGAACAAAAATACAGTGGACAAAATATGAAAACAGGAAACAAGATGCTGACTTTGTGATATTTAAGTAGACATTAAGTTTACCAAGGGGACGTGGAAAACCACAATCATCTGATGACAATTTGCACACTCTTTTATAGCTTTTACAGAGATGCCAAGTTAGGAAGCAGGAACACAGCTGAAATCCAGTTACTTTAGCTCAAAAGCAGAGCTAGAACATATCTTTTAGGAGTGAATTAACTTTGTTCCACAGGCAAAGGAGCATCCATCATTCTGGGAAAGAAATTCCATTGTCCCTTCACCATGCTCCCAGTTTGATGAAAATGACACTTAAAAACACCCAGCTCATTTTAGAAAAACTTAAAGTCACGAAAAGAAAGAGACAATAGAAAAAGACAAGGAAATGGGGAAGGAAGATGGTACAGAGCAATAACTGGAGAAACTGTTCTGAGGTTAAATTGTCAAGGTGTGTATGTGGGCTGTATCCAGGAGTTAAATCCAAATATAGGGGAAGCCCTTCCTGTTTACTAATTTGTCAAAGACCAATAGCAAAAACAAGAGAAGAATACCTCAGACTTGCTCACAGGTCAGTACATTGCAATGATAAAAATGAAAAAAATATATATGCCAGTATTTCATGAGACCCAAAGTTATGTTTTCACGCACTTGGGCAAATAAGAAAGCCTCCCAATCCCTTAGAAAAACCATCACACCGCCTACAGAACAGAGAGGAAGGCAACTCTCCTTTGACCTACCATTTCCCTCCATGTTTGGGGCATTCCTCTTTCTAACTAGGCTGGAATTTAAATGCAGATTTGTTCTCTGCTTTGAACATAAGGGATTTTTTGTTATCACTTACTACAGTTATTTCTATTACTGCCACTATTTTTCAGAACCACCTTTAACTGTTATGTTACCTAACAGTGACACTTTTGACAGCAAGCATGCATGTGTCTGTCCATGCGTGCGTGCGTGTATGTGTGTGTGTCTTCCTTACTCTTCTCCTTGCTGAGATAAAATACCTGGGACCCAAAGTTAAAGCAGGAAAGGTTTATTTAGCTCACAGTTGGTAGAGATTTTAGTTCATAATCCACTGGTTCCAAGGCAGGGTGGCACATGGTAGAGGGGCAACGTGGTAGAGGAAGAATGAACTGATTCACTCATCATGCACCTTTACTCCTAGCATCACACATTCTAGATTTCCATGACTGCGTGAGGCTTTGGGGGAACATCTAGACCCAAACCATAACTCTGTGAGTGTGTGTGTGTGTGTGTGTGTGTGTGTGTTTACATTTATTTAGTTAGGTTCCACAGGGATAAAGATATCAGAGGCACCTTAGTGTTTTTCTGTTTATTAGTTTGTTTGTTTCTTTTTTTGTGCATATGTTTTCTGAAACTTGTTTCAAAACAAATATTCAGGGGCACCCTTCCTGATTTATAGATGAAAGATTTATAGCTGAAAAATTGCTTCCATGTCTCCAAATATATAATTGAGATACAGTTCAATATAACTGGATGTAGGGGGAAATCCACTCCTAAAGGCCACCTCATCATCCCACCCCACCAGGGAAATTCTATCCTCAAGGCTATTGTACTACAAAAATGAATGAGCAGTCTGTCCCAGGCAATGTTTCATTCATTCCTCAGTCATTCTTTGGTAATGGAAATGTTGTGATCTTTTTCTGATGAGAGTGCAATTACAATGTACTGTGATTTAAAGTTTAAGAGCTTTTGGGGTTCATTAGACATTGAGTAGTTTATGTCTTTAGCCAAATAAGAATAGATCCCAGGGAAGAAGCCTTCAGTGCCTACCATAATTCCTTCAGAAATGACAGAGGAATCCCTGAAGCCAGCAGAAGCTGAGGAAATATCCAGCAGAGAAAGGAAAGCTGTCTTGGATTCTCCTCTTAATTTGTCCTTCTGACTAAGAACAATACAAAACTATAATTGGATTTTTCCCTTCTTTGTCATGTGTCTCCTTTCAACCCCTTCCTCTCAATTCACACATGGTTTATTGCAACAAGGCTCAGTTCAAATGTCACTTCTTCTCTAGAACTGACTCCCACCTAAAATTTATGTTTCCTCCACTCAGTCAGAGTATTTCGTCCGTGGCACTGAACATGTGGTATCCTACACTGTAATTATTCACTTACAGTTCTCATCTTTCTTCCTAGACAATAAAGTCTTTGACTTTAAAAGAGTCACCAAATTTACCAAGTACACTTATCTCTAGTACGGACACTATTTTTCAGGATTGTGTTTAACTTTTATGTCACCTAATAGTGACACTTAGATTTTTAAAGCTTTCTATTCTCTAGCTGGGCAGCATGAGAGCACGTGTGTACGTGTGTATGTGACAACATGTTAAAAGGTACCCAATAATTATTTGATAAATTGGTCCAATCGCTACATCCTCACTGTGCACCTATTTTATGCCAGGCATACCACAAACAGTTTGTGTCTTGATGTGACTCTTAGTCCAGTGGCAAGAATGAATGCATGCACAATGCCACCTCATGTATGTCTGCTATTCGACACACTTCAAGTAACCATAATAAGAATAAAACATATGCCCTGAGAGGAAGCTCATAAGATGTCACAAGAGATTTTTATCTACAAGAAAGAACACTGTTAGCTTTCCAAGGAATTTCCCTGGGGAAATGATACAGATATCTTAGGCAATCAAGCTTAGCTTAGATTAAACAAAATGTACAGTGTCCTGCTCTGATGATACAGTGTTCCGAAAGAACTCCACCAAATCAAGTCTGATTCTTTTTGCCTCAACAATTGACCTCAGAAATTGAACTTACACTTGACTGAAACTCTTTTGCTCTCAGACAGAGGTCTCAACACATCAGTTACAGTGGTAATAAATGAGTAATGGCAAAACCCTCACTGCTTTCTCATAGCTACAGCTACTAGCTGTCAGAGAAAAAGAAAAAGTAAGAAAAGCAAGACTTCTGAGCCTTAATGTTACATTTTGAAAATTTTCCTTCATTTCAAATAATGAGATGCTTGGGAATGCTAAGCCTGGCAAAGGTGAAATAATACATATGCTATATTCTAAACAAAGTACACAACCACAACTAGAGCCACTTTTTTTTTTGTTTTTGTTTTTTTGTTACCAGGAATGAAACTCAGGACCTCTTGTTTGCCAGCCACACTTAAGCTGCTGAGCTACATCCCCAGCCCTTGAGTGACTTTTAGCTAGAGTATCTCTACTTTCCAAGTACAAAGCACAAAATCAACTTCACATGTATCTAATTCCTGTGATTTCAAGGGCCTTTCATCTGTGTTATTGCATTTAAGATTCTTCATTAGTTAGATGAGGAAACAGAGGCATTAAGCATTTAAGTGGCAAAACCAAGAGCAACCAATGAATTTAAGACCAAAAGGTAGAACACATGCTCCTAAATCCAAAGACTTTTCTGCTACAACCTCATATGTCATACCAAAAATCCGAAGACAGAAGCAGTCATTGACCTAGAAATCTCACTTATCCTTTAACAGTCGCATAGTGCACCAAATGGGGTTGTGTGAACTTTACCTCTTTCAGGCAACCCATGAAGTTGTTGCTCACGGGGGAGCCTGGTAAGTCAGCCGTACTTGGGCTTCCTCCCACGTAGAAGAAGTCATCCGAGCCCAGCATGGTGTAGTCCTCCTGAGTGTAGCCGGTTGTGGTAAGAATTCCATCCACAGAGATTGTCACCTAGTGGTGGGAAATAGGGACAAAAAAAAAAAATCCCAACAGTGACCTCAGAGTCCTATCAAAATCCAATGGCTTCCCCTACTTATGACATAACTTTCATTAAGGTTTTGGTGAGGCACTCTGTCTAATTTGGTTTGATTTGGGTATGTGCAGCCAAGTTCCATTTTCTGGTCTGCCTCTCTGAGCCCCAAGCCTGCATCATCCCTGCAGATCCGTAGGTGTGTTTATTAGAACTGCCACGCTGAGCACCTTGTTCTACCCATTGCACTGTTAGTCAGGCTAGAAAATGGAACCATCCTCAGACGATATCACTTGTTTCAGCTGATTGCTAAAATGAATTTTTTATTTCTTATATGATTGTTATTTATGGTGGTGATGAGAAACAGCAAAGGAGACATTTGACGATGGGGTTCATTAGGGGTTGGTCTTTGGTTGTTGATGGTTTTTTGTTTTTTTGGGTTTTTTTTCTTTTTTTTTTCTTTTCTTTTTTTCTTTTCTTTTTTGTTTGTTTCTTTTTTGGCTCATACCACACTGACAAACATGCATTCAGGGAGGGAAAGAGGAGGTTCTGTATTCTGGTATGTCAAGGATGATACATGCCATGGACTACCCCCAGACACCAATCCCTGCCCCCACCCTTGGCTGCCATCACCAGCACCAACAGAAGAAATGACCCAAACCAAAAAGGCAACTTTAAAAAAAAGAAAGAAAGAAAGAGAAAAGAATAAAAGAAAAAATAAAGAAATGATGAGGCATGATAACTAAAACAATAATAATGCCCACAGAAAAGAGTTAGTACCCATACACCCAACATTCATTATAGGAGGAACAAAAGGAAGAGGGAAAAGATGGAGCCTCAGAGCATGCACACACCATACACTGACACACCCATGCGAAAATTATCTAGAGCCAAGAGAGAAAGCAGAAGAAAAAAAGTAGGGTGTGGGAAAGGGTGAGGAGAAATAAAGGAATCAAAATCCACTCCATACTTACATGCATTGAACAAACTAAAGAACAAGATGGAAGTGGGCGGGGGACACTCAAAACTAAAGGATAATCTTTCCCCTGCCTGCCACCTCCCTCACTTAAAAAAAAGAAAAGAAAAAGTCCAAACCCAACCCCAAAATACATGAAGAATGAGAGGAGAATGAATATTGGGGGAAAAAAAATAGAGGAAAGTGGAATTGGGTTGATGGTTTGTAGGTTGTTAGTAATGAGGAGGAAAATGAGGGAACAAATTCTGATGCCAATGGGAATTCCACGAGACAGGAGCATGCCATGCAGAGTTTGTATGGGAAACACAGCTGGCAGAGCTCCCTTTGGTCATGGTGAGGGAATAAGGACGAGAAGGGAAAAGAAGAGCACAGGAAGTAGAGTACTTTCCTCCCCAGATCACCTGTGGCAGCCGTGGCCACACGAAAAGGAAAAAGAGAAGGGATTAAGGAGTACAAAGGAGGGAAAACAAAGGAGGAAAGAGAGAGGGAGAGGAAGAAACAGAGAAGAAAGTCCTCACTAGAAATTTCTGTTGTCCCTAGTCTGTAACTTCTAAGTTGCAAAATTAAAAAAAAAAAATTTGACTAAATGGAGAAACTCTTTTAAAAAAATACTTTCGGGGAAAAAAATGAAAACTGGAGAACAAAAAAACTGTCCCCATCAAACTTGATCAAATATTATTTTCAGGATGGGTACATACCTTTCTATTTTCTTTTAAGAAAAAAAAATAGCTTGCATTTAGTTTAACAAAAAAAAATTAAAAAGGAGAAGAAATAAGTCTAAAGAGGATCAAAGAGAGGTTTGGGTAGGAAAAGGGGGCAACACACGGCAAACCCAAAAAAAGAGACAATAAGAATGATATCTACCAGACAATGTAGTTTGTTTACCATAGCGTGTCCGATGCCTGAGTGCTTTGCGGAGAAGGGGGAAGAAAGGAAATTAAAAATTGTGAACAGAACGATTGTTAATTAAAAAAACTAAAAACAAAGATGAGTCGTTAGGGTGTTAGTACATTAGTCGGTTAGTAAAATGACACATTGCATGAATGATCTTGTGTTAGTTTTTCAAAAAAAAGGCACCCAACACAGAAAGAGTGGTGGGGGGGAGACAATGAGACCAGGACTCTGTGAAAAACCTCACCACTGGGGCACAGCCAGGAAAGGAGCTGCTGTTGTCCACCAGCCATTGAAAGTTCCCACTTCTTCCAAATATCACTTGAACCCCACCTCACCCAGTGAGGATTAGCATCATACTTACTTCCCATGGGCTCTTTCAAATGAAAACCACCCATGTTCCTTCCCTTCCCACTCCCAACACATAATGCTTTGAAAGAAACAACCCCCCAAAGTTTACTATTCCGTATTTAGATAAACAGAACTGAAATCCCAGTATATTTTTTTGACATTGAAATCTCACTATGTGAATGGACCAATATGACATTCTCCTAGAAAGAACTTACACATTTACAGATCAAGGGCTACATTATGCAGCATTTTATAGCATACTCTAAGATTCCATCTGTAATTCAAAGATCCAGAACCCCCTTGATTTCTGTGCATTGTGCAACAGAACAGGGGAACAGTCTCCCTTTTCCTTTACTCTTAGTTTAGAATAACTGTGAAACCATTAAAATACATGAAAAAGGTTAGTTTTCCTAATTACCCAATCAGCTTATTATTTTGCTTGCCTTGCCAGGATGCTTCTTGTTGGAATCTCTCTCACCCTATTCCTTTTAAAGATGCTTTTCAAGCTTTTAAGCAACTTCTTGTACAGATAGCAGGAAGAATGGCAGGTTGAACAGGATTAGGGAAGCCCTACAATTAATCTCCTTGCTGATTTCAAATGCTAAATTGCCAGCATATCCTGAGGTGGGAGGCTGGAAAGTTGGAAGACACACAACAGCAATGTTTTGCTTGCAGCTTAACAAAAGTGGTACCCAGAGGTAAAGCAATTAATATGATCGGTGTGACCTTGGACTGAGGCAAAGTAAAGGGCAAACCCTCCCCCTACACACACATGCAAATACCTCACTACTTTGGCCTCTAATCCCAGTTGCAGTTTGGAACAGATACAGATGGTCCACATTCCTTCTTACAGTCTGAAGCCCCAGAGAAATCCTTGGGCTTGGCTCTGACCTGGCTTAAAGATAGAACCATGAAGGAAGAAAGGAGAAAAATTCTGCTCCATTTGGTAAAGAATACTCCAGGAGACTTCGGGTGAAATTTCCTAAGATGAATTTTTTGCCATGGCAGCCACTGAACCTCACTAAAACAGCAGATGAGCATTCCATAAGCTTGTTATCGAATATTTATGATGCTATTAGTTTGATGGGGGCTTCCCATTCCAAATGTATTCTAGGGAACTCAAAAACGATGTTATAAATATTTTGAATGGGCAAAATGATAGGCTTAGATTATTCAGCACTGAAAGGATTTCATTTGTACAACCACCCTGCTTTTTTGGAGATTTCCTTTTTATCAATAAATTGCATTGAATGCAAAATTCAGTAAGGATTTCAATGAGGTCCAATTTTAAGAGTACATTTTCCTATGAGATTAATGCTATCTCTGCCAAGAAATACCCGATACCATAGAATCTCTGAAGCCTTGTCTGAAACAGGGCTCTGCTTAGTTGCATTCTTGGCATCAGATAGAAGCAGTCACCTTTGGGACAGAATGCTCAGCCTGTAAATCATTTGCACGTCACAGCAAGTCTAGCACCCAGATGAGCTCATAATCCTTCTGGAACATAAGGTGCTTTGCATATTTAGCCACCACACACAACTGGGGAGGATTGTAATCAGCATTTCACAAATGGAAACTGTGATGCAGTAAGGTTAAGTGGCTGGTCCAAGGGCACCAAGAGGAGTTGGGTCTTAGAACTCGGAATAAAACAGAAGGCTCCAAGGTGATTTTCCTCAAGTTACTCTTACTAAAACATCACAACCAGTATTTGGATTATAGTTTGATTTGTCCTCTCTGGTTTAAAGGACTTTGGGACCTGATACCATTTTTTAAAAGTGTTTTTAATAGAAACAGAAGTGTGCCTCTCTCAAGAAAATTGGAATTACACTAGACTTATTAGGAAGTGTGGGTAAGACAGAGTTAGAGAACCAAATGAGTGAGAATCTTGATACTATTTTCCAGTACATCAAAAGTCTCTCTTCCACTAACCAATGCCTAAAGGGAATTATTTTGTACTTCCTCATCAAAATTTACAAAGATCTTATTTAATTTTTGGTCTAGTCTCTGTAGCTCAGACATATAAAGTCCTTCTACGTCAGCAAGTTGGAATTTGATTTGGGTTTTCTTGACATTGAGAAGTTCTCCTCTGGGTAACTATAGCTGGAGATGATGAAAGAAATCATCAGCAATAGGACTCTGGCTTTGGAGAGAAAACATAGAACAATGACTCAAAAAAGTCAAATTCAACATGTGTTAATTTGGAGACCCTAAGTCTTGTGTTATCTGTCAGCTTCACCACAGATAAAATGGAATCTCCCAGACAGTTGGCTCCTTTGACATACTTAAGTGTGGAAATGATTGTTTTGACTATCGAGTGTTTCCACACAATATGCCAGGCTATGCCACTTGTTTAGCGTGGCTAAGGAGTCACATGCTTATCAAACAGAAAACATACACAAACACCTGTTTATGTGAGAAGGCATTAAATCAACTATTGCAGGAAAAATATTCAATAAGTACTTCCTGGAAATTTGCATAGTGTTTTCTGATTAATAAAAAGTGATTGCTGTCCAGCTGGGTTTCATGATAAATTCGTAAGTAGAAAAACCAAATGAAAACAGCTACATGAAAAAGGCTGCGTCAGCACAGACCTTGACATCTCTAGGAAATAGCAGTTATGGAATTGTAAACAACTTCACTTGGCTTGGGCTTCTGTAAATGTTGTCACCTGACGGAGTTGCCTGCTTAGAATTGGCAAGCGAAGGGGGTTCTCAATCACGGACAGAATCAGGAAAGCTGCTCCCCAGTGGGCATTTGTATTTGGGTCCTTTTCATTTGCCAGGCCTCCCAGTCAGCTGAAGAGTCTTGGAGGTAGAGACACAGTAGTGATAAGGTGGGGCCGGCACATCAAGGAACAGAGAAACAGAGGAGATCAGAAAGATCCCAGATAATTAATTCCAAGGCTAGAGGTTAACATAACAATGGGGGTGGGGTGAAGTTGGGGAAGGTTGGTAAATTAAAAGGAGGCAAAAATAAATAAATAAATGAAAATAAAGAACTTTTTTTCTTGAGGGAAAATTATGACATCATGGCTGTGGCTAACTGAATTAAAAAGAAAAACATATATTCAAAGAATGAGGAAAATCCATCAAGCTGCAGAAACAAAATGCTGTCCCTAATTGAATTTAACAGTAATATGGTAAGATTCAAATGTAATTAAGAAAATGATAAAAAGAAAGCAGAATAAAAGGAATGAAAATACTTATCATGGTTATCATCTATACAACTGATTTTTTTTCTTAAATAGCAAATACAAATGGAGAATTGACGTATGAGTAGAAACATCGTTTAATAATTTTCCTTGTGAACTTGCAAAAGCTGGGAGAAAATTAGACTTTGACGTAGCTGAACCCACACCTGTGCCCCTCTCCACCTCGCAGGTCACCTGCTTCACACACTTTCTACCTAGAAGGAGCCTCCCAGACCCTCTCTCCCCTCAGCCATTACCTGCCGGAGGTTGCGTGTCACTTTGACATCATGCCAGGCGTTGTCGTTGAACTTTCCATTCACTGGCTCCACAATGGCCTCAAAGGCCCCTGACCCCAGGTTAATGACCAAGGAGACCGCACCATCCTTCAGAGCCAGGTTGACATAGTCAGCCGACTTGCCCGTGTGCAGGATGAGCCCATTGCGCTGCCAGGTCTTGAAGGAAAGGGTGATTTCATCACTGCTGCTCTGGATCGGGTTCTGAGACAGGTCGTAGCACAGGTACTCTGAGCCTCGGAAAGTGGCCACATTCTCCTCTCGAGCTGAAAGGGATAAAAGCGGAAAGCAGTCAGTACTTGACTGGCAAGAGTCAGATTTATGGAAATTACAAGGAGAACATTCCCAAGGGCACTGCCCCTGTCCTTGTGCTGGTACCGACTGAACACTCCTTCCAGCTTCTATCTAACACCAGGGAAAACAGCTGAGCAGAGGAGTGGGGAGAAGCCATGAGTTCACACAGGGAAAAGACAACAAGATGGTGCAACAGAGCTTGCTGTTGCCTTCCTTTCAAATCTACTCAAAGAAAATCCTAAAGAGAAATGTCATGCGAAAGGCCAAGTGAGGCTCACGTGGCTTTCGTTTCAGTGATGGCTTTAAATGCTCATTGAAGAGAAGGTTTAGAATGGATAATTAACTATTCTGATTAAAAGGCTCTTCAGCTCTTGGTACCGTTTATCAACCAATAACTAAAAATCAATTACCCTGAAAGATTTGGCCCTGATTTTTACCCATCAGTAACCCAGCTCACTTTGGTTTCTATGATACAGTCCTGAGCGCAGTGGAATATGGCTGAGTTAGTAAGTAGTAAGTTGAACCCGAGAAAATAATCAAGCAGGCAAGGGGAACAAAATGAAATCTGATGATGAGCTTTGACATGACAACAATGCCACCCTTAGACCCAAGGTAAAGGGACTTCTGCTTGGGACATTGGAGATGGCTCTGGTTGAACTCCCTATATCCATGTCCTGCCCCCAAAACAGGGGTCCCTAGGGCCAAGGTAGCACTCCAATGGAGCCCACACTCTCTTCCATGCACAAAGAGCCTAGACTGTTTGCGTAGGTCTTTCTTCATGATAGATCTTTCTGAAGACAGACCATGGTATCATTATGTTTAAGGTATGAAGAGATCCATGGGAACAATGTTTGGCCATGTGGGTTGTGGCATTAGACTCTTTGTGACACAGGACAGAGCCAAAGATAGGAAGAGATGCTGGGCATGGTGGCGTATTCCTGTGATCCCAGCACTCGGAAGGCTAAGGCAGGAGGATCATTGCAAGTTTGAGACCAGCCTGGGCTACAAAGAGAGCCCAAGGCCAGCCTGAACTGCATACTGAGACTCTGTCTCAAAAAGACAAAAAAAAAGATGAGAAGAGAAGGGGGACAGGCCACATGCTGAGGACCAGAAGGTGGCTGGTTCTCTCTGAACTATTTCCCAGTATAAAAACCAAGGTATCAGGGCCAGGGATTTAATCCAGTGGCACAAGTGCTTGCCTGGCAAGCACAAGATCATGAGTTCAACCCCTGGCACAAAAAAACAAACAAACAAACAACAAAAAAACCCCCAAAAACCAAGGTATCCAAAAATTCTTGAAATGATCTTCCAGGTAGTCACAAAGATGTGTGCATCAAAGTAAGAGGATAGGATACAGTTTCAATCATTTGTTGATTTGATTTATAATTTTGACACACATCATGTGGATTTGCATTTATCTTCTTGTCAAAAAGCTTCAGAATATCCTACTTCATTTCAGGATTGGTCAAAAGCTATCAAAAAGTACTTGGTTAATGAAAGAAAATTGGCAACAATATAAATATAGATATGTGCTTTCCCTCTGAAGACTGGAAACTGAAAAGTGAGGTTGAGACGTTTCTATTTTCCTTTCCACAACTACATTCCAGTCTTATTAACAAAAACATCCAGTTCACCTTAAATCAGATCTGTATCAACCATCACAGTCCTACATAAATTACCTAAGTACAATATGTATTTGCCCATCATGAGGTAAGAACTACTGAGCAGTCACTCTTATTAGGGGGAGTAATGACCGCTTACTATATATTGTTCAGTTAATCATAGCATTATGACATCATTAAAACATTAACTTCAACTTCATACTCCAGAAAGCTAAAGAAGAAATTTGGACTTTTACATGTTCCAGAGAGTTTCAGTGGAACACATCTACTTGCACACTTCTGCTTATACAAACACTGGGAGGAGGAGCTAAAGATGGCTGAACAGTAAGCAGCAGAGTAAACAGTCTGAGAGAAACAGTTCAGATGCTGGAATATCACATCATGGAGAGGATAAGAAGGAAGGAAGTGGGTCCCCTGGACCAAGGAAGGATCTAAAATATGAATTGAAGCCCACAAAGAGAATAAAAAGAATTTAAACAAAGAAGAAGGTGGTGGCTGGCAGCGCCTCAGCCTGGAGCTGGATTCACCCTGCCAGAAGACCTGCTGAGCCTGGAGATGCGCGGTCGCGGTTGCGGTCATGGTCGCAGCTGCGGTCGACCCGGGAGGTCTCTGCAGAGAGGCGCGGGAGTGAAGGTGAGCTGCAGGCGTGGAGATCTGTACTGGCAGTGGGTGAGTGTTTGGAATTCCACCCCACCCCCACCCCACGGGAGAGAGTGGTCAGCCGGGCTCCATCTTGGAGTCGGGCAGGTTGCGCCCTCTTTTGGCCAAGACTGCTAACTACTGGCGTCAGCGCCAGGTTGTGGGCAAACCCGCGGAAGCTGATTGGTTGGAGATCCGCTCCCAGGCGCCTTTCAGACAATATCGCTAAACAGCTTAGATTCCCAGGGCCTGACCAGGTCTGCTCCCATGCAAACCCCGGGTGGCTTGGTCCCCAGTTCAGTGCAGACACACAGGCACCCAACATCAGATATACGTAGCCAGCACTGGCTAGAAAAGACAAACAGCCTAGCTTCGGAGAAGTTGTGGCCAGTGCTGGGGTGCCTGGGACCACACTACTCAGGGGTAGAAGAAATCAAGAATATGCCAAGACGAAGAGGGAGAGGGCAATCTCTGGCAT
>RJWT010030796.1:0-14547 GCA_004365215.1 Cuniculus paca | reverse complement strand
AAGGAGAGAGTATTATTAGATTTCGTGTCTGCGGGAAAATGGAAGGGGATGCCTTAGGCATGAGGTGGAGGAGGTGGCAGAGGTCATCTTTGGAAAATGCAGTCTACTTCCTGTCACCTACTTGTAGGCAAAAACTTCAGCATGTAAGCAGAATCACAAGGTCCTTTGGTGACCAATGGGGACAAATCAAGTGTGTCTTTATCTATAGTGAAAATAGCTTTGTTGAGTCCTAATGGAAGAAAAATGTTGAGGCTTCACATTTAGAATTCAAACTTGGTGGGTCAAAAATGACGAGGAAAAATAGCAGCCTCTTGGCTTCTTTTTTGCGGCACCAGTGATTGAACTCGCGGTTGCCAGGCAGGCGCTTACGCCACTGACCTAGATCCCCAGCCCTTGTCTTTTTGAGATAGGGTTCTCACTATGCCATTCAGACTGGCCTTGAGCTCACTTTGTAGCCCAGGCTGGTTTTGAATTTGCAGTGATCCTCCTGTCTCAGCCGCACGAGTGCTGGGATTACAGGTGTATACCACCAGGCCCAGCTCCTCTTGGCTTCTTTAAAAAGTACTGTGGGGCCAAGGATTTAGCTCAGCAGCATAAGTGCCTGCCTGGCAAGCACAAAGTCGTGAGTTTGATCCCTGGTACAAAAAAAAAAAAAGTACTGTGAAGCTGAGGCACTTGGTAGTTATAATAATTCTTTCATACATGTGATATGTTGAGAGAAGGAAGTATGCGTTCACACATGTGGCTTCCTTTCATATTGTTATAGCGCTCACACAGATGAGAAGACTGAGGATCAGAGAAGCCCCTCTTCTCTCTAGGTGCTGGTAGTTGAGGCTGGTGTGTTCTGAGCAAGGCATCGTTTGTGTAGCTGACCCAGCACTTCCCCAACCACTGCTTCTCTTTCCAGAAATAAAAGACAAGATCTTTCATTCTTCTCTGCCACTACTCCCCATGTTTTTCCTCTTGGAAACTGTCCCTTCATATACATTTCATTTGTCTATTTTGTGTTGCTGTAATGAAATACCTGAGGCTGGGTAAGGTATAAAGAAAAGACGTCTGCTCCATTTTTAGTCTTAGAGGCTGAAAGACTGGACAGCATGGACCGTCTGTGTCGAGTGCCCCCATGGAGAGTGGTATCGATGGCAGGAGCAGTGTGAAAGGGAGCAGTTGTTTGTGAGACAGGAAGCCCTAGCAGCCTGAGCTGGCCAAGTTTGCCTTTTATAGCAACCCTCAACTAACCCAGCCTTAATCTCTTCTGAGAGAGGATGGTGTCTTCTGGAAGACCTGACAGCTTCCCACCACGTTCACCACTCAGCACTTCACTGAGGGCTGAGCCTCCAACAGATGAACTCCTGGGTGACAAACATCTAGCCACAGCATGTGCCTCTTCCACTCCTGACTCACACAGCATTCGGGATGACTGGGCCAGCTTGGCAAGGTCTCCTGATCTCCTCAGTCCCCATCATGTGCTGTCTCCACTGGTCTGTAAGCCCTAGAGGTGTTTTCCCTGCCTTAAGTGTGGTGATTATCAGTTGCCAGGTCATTCTTGAGAAATGATTTGTATCACCTCCTTCTGCCCTAGGACCTGCAATTCTAGTATTCTGGCAGGATTTAAGTCTTGCTACTGTCTCAGTGCAGCTCTTTAAGACAAATAGATTACTTGTAGACCAGCATTAAAATTTTTCTAGAGATGTTATACATGAATTCTGAAGTAAAAAGTTACTTTGTATTCATTGCAAAGGAATGGGAGAGATAAAACCTTACTAGCTGTTAGAATTTAAACCAAACCTGTTTTAAGTGTGAATGTGGAAAATTCATAACAATAGTTACCATAAATAATTTTAATTGTGATATGTAGTGGGTAGGTACATCTTCAGAATCCAAGATAAAAATGACGTGCTGTCTTAATCACATTTTAAAACTCTGCAGCCACCTACTCAGGTGGGAGCTGCTCTCGCAGAGGGGCTGAGTAGGACTGGCGGTGATAATGCTGGACCTAGTTGGGCACCCACTCGGGAGGCAGAAATCTTTATGTATAGTCAGCCGGTGCCTTTTCCACTTCTAATGCACTGTCTGGATTTTTTTTTTTCCTTTCCTTCCTTTGCTAGGGATTGAACCCAGGGCCTCATGCATACTAGGCAAGGACTCTGACATTGAGTTGCGTCCACTAATGTGTAAGATGTACAAGTTTGAAAATAAGGCCTATCTAGGTTAAACAAGGTCACACTGGTTTGTTTTCAGTGGACTAGGAACTATATAATACCTGTAAAAATATGAATGCTTCAAAAATGGATGAACAACATTCTTGTGTCCTGGCTTTGAGAATCTCCTCCTGTTTCTTTCTAATTGCGAGTGTAAGTTGAATGAGCGTCTCTTATCTGAAATGCTTGGGACCAAAGATGTTTCAGATTTTGTTGTTGGTATTGTTATGGATTTGGACTACAGGTATCAGGGTAGAAATAATGAGATGCTTGGGGCTGGGACCCAAATCTAAGCATGAAAACCATTTATGTTTCATAGATATCCCTTACACATAGCCTGCAGTAATTTTACACTTTTTTTGCTTGGTTCTGGGTGTCAAACCCAAGGCCTCATGTGTGCTGGACAAGTACCACTGAGCAACATCTACACCTTTATCCAATGCTGTTAATAATTTCATGCATGGAACAAAGTTTCCTGATGTGGAATTTTCCACTTGGCATCATGTCAGCATGCAGCAAGTTTCAGAGTTTGGATGTATTGGGTTTTCCTGAGAGGTTGGAGATATTCAACTTGTATGGTGTTTTCTCAGCTTGTACACAAACATGGTTTACTTTTTACTGCAGGGGACTTCAGAGGATTTCACAGGTGTGGTTTTAATTAATTAAAACATTTTGTGAGTTTCAGTGAGGAGGAAAAGGGGACATTACCCAAACCAATTCAACTGCAAATCCCATGTTTTAATTCCCCTTGTAAAGCTCTTTTCTGAAAAGATGTTCTTAACTTCCCAGAGGGGACTTGTATATCAAATGGAATGCACACAAAGTCAGCACAGAAACAGCGCTCCGGGAATGGGATTTTGGAAGCAAATATACTTGGGTTTGGATTAATTTCTCAGTTCTGCAACTTACTTGCTGAATGATTTTGGGGCAGTTCTAAAACACTTGGTTTTCCATTGATATGAGAGATGACAGTGATGTCTATCTCATGGCATTGTGCTTACTAATAAAGTAATCTGCTTGAAGAGAGCCCCTCATGTAACCCTGAAAATCTGGGTAGTAGCTTCAGTAGCTACATGGATTTATTAGTAAGTTGGACAGATAAATTAATTAACAGGTTCTTTGTGAAGTGTTTCTCCTGACCTAAGGTTTTCTTCTTTCTAATAAAATTTGTCATTATTTTTGAATCGTTTTTTTTTAAAGACGTAAGACTCTTTAAAGCAGGATTGTGTCTTACTACCTTTGTATATATCTGACCGCTAATAGTTAATAAATGTTTGTTATGTTTGACTGAAAGTTTTTAATGCCAAAATGAGTTTGAATGTTGTTACCTAATGCAACAAACTGCTGTGTTAGTTATTAGTTGCTGTGGATGTGTGTGCATTGGAGAAGTGACATACAGCGGCATTATGTTTTGTGAGCTCACAGCAAACACTGTAGCACTGTCTCTGGGGAGAAAGAGAGTCAGGGTCCTATAAACCTTGGACACAATGTTTTTGCAAACCTATTCTGCAACCTTGTAATTAATGTGTTTCTGCTTAAAGACAGTTTATTTAATACACTGTTGATTCTCTAACAGGAACTCATGCCACCAGCACTCTAACTGTGGTGGGAATGTGGCATGTCTCAGCCTCTGCCTAGAGCACTGCTCCGAGGAGCAAGCCTTGCAGCTGGCCTGCCCAGACAGTGTTCCTCCACTACGCTGTGTGCCATCTTCAACTGTAAAATTCCCAACAGAAAGCACAAAATTCCAAAAAATGTGGTTTGAATAGATTACAGAAAGGACCCTTGTTATGGCAAGGTGGTGGAATGAGCAAGCCAGAGCATCACTGTGTTTGTCCTCAGCTAGGAGTGACAGCAGCCAGAACTTCCAACCAACATGTGCATGTCTGTGAATATCTGCCACAGTGCCACGAGTGTTGGTGTGGAGCTTACAGAAAATGTCAAGAGAGAAGGCCTATTCACATATGTAAAATCTGTGAGTGATGAGAGTTGATTGTAGTTTCATCAAAATCAAATGACAGAGCACAGAGTTTCTGTTTGCAGGTAAATTGGATGCCTGCTCTGAGCAGCTCCCACTGCATTCGTATTAGTGAATGACGCAGGCCTCAATGGATGCTCGTTACTGACTGGCCCCAGGACACTGGTGCTCCTCAGAGGGGCCCGCTCTTTTTGCATGTTCACTTTCCCTCCCGACCTGGCTCAAGTGTTACTCTGGGAGGCCAAGATTTAGAAACACTTGACAACAGATGCAAACAAACAACAGACAACATGTTGCTCTTTTCATTTGTTGAGGTGGTGGTGGTGTGTGAGGAGAAATTGTCCCTCAGGTGGTCCAAATCCAGGGTAGAAAGTGGGTGCCAGGGAGCACTTGGGTTGAAGGCCAGTTGCCCATGAAGGACAGGATCAGCTCAGCAGTTGATCCACAGCCCACAGGATGAAGCGAGTGCCTGTGATGGCAGAATGGCTCTTCTGGCAGTCCGTCCCCACCACACCCTGGTCTTGGCAGCTCTGTGGTGGAGAAGCTGACAGGCACCACTGAGCACACAGAGGTCCCCAGGGCTCCGTGGGCTGGGCTACCTGTACCATGATCAGCAAGCACATGGTTCTGAGTTCCCAAGGCCAGGCCCTGAGGTGAGCCGCTGACAGCAGCTGCACCCACTCTAGTGGGAAGGAAAGAGGTCCGGGGATAGCGTGTGTGTGAAGGGTGAGCCAGCAGCCAGCTTGTGCAATAGTTTCAGACACTTTATTAATGTGGCACCATCGTGGGGGGATTTTTTTGTTTTTGTTTTAGGGGTTTTTTGTCCTCTTGTTTCCCTGTCAGTGATGAGAAGGGATATTTTTGAGGGCAACACTGCATCATTTTGAGACTGAAGCTATAGTGTACTAATGAAAATCATTCCATTTGTTGCAGATTAATAGCAGCTAACATTACCAAAGACTTAGCATGGTCAGGAGTTTTCTGTGCACTTTGTGTATTAGCTCACTTAGTCAACTTCTTCTTTGCTATAGTTTGGGTAGCGAACACCCTCAAAGGGCCCAAGTGCTAGGGCCTGGTTCCCAGAGTGCAACTCCCTGAAGTTAGTCAACCAGCTAAGAGGTCGCTACGGGGGGGAAGTTAGGTCACCAGGGGCCATGTCCATGGAGAGGATCCCAGGATCTACTCCTTGTTTGCTCTTTTTGCTTCCTGGCCATGAGATGAGTGACTTTTACTTTTCTGTGTGCTCCCGGTGTGGTGTGCTGCCTTACTACAGGCCCAGAAGCAGTGGGACCAACCAATCGTGGACTGGAACATCTAAAAACCATTAGTCAAGATAAACCTTTTCTCTTTATAAGTAGATTTGCTCAGGTGCTTTGTTACAGTGAGGGAAAGCTAACACACTCTTGCACTCCAGCAACTCTCCAAGATAGGCAGGTGTTCTTACACCAGTTGGCTAAGCAGTTTGTGAGACTGTGGCTGCACATCTAGTTGGTGCTTCAAGTTGCTACCTAGTTCCATTAGTTATGTGGTAGTTAGTAATGCAGCAGCCTCAGCGTGATGCTTCTGGTTCTCAGGATTGTGGTCTCAGAATTTAAAAGCAGCACTGTGGCCTTGTTCATGGACTCTGTTCATGGCCTTGTTCACGGACTCTTGTTCATGGACTCCTGATTTTGCTCCCAGGGTCTGAGGAAATAGAAAGATGCCCTCTCCCCAGGAATTGACAGTCTTGGGAGCTGGGAGTGGCAAGAAATAGGCACTTCCAGGTACCGCCAAGGAGTGCAAGGTGCTCCGTGGACTCAGAGAGGTTGGAGGATGGCAGGGGAAAGGGAAGATTGGTAAGGGAGTCAGAGAACAATGGGGAAAGATGCCTTCAAAGAAGAGGTGTTTAGAAGGGTCTAGAACAGTTCCTGAAAGCATTCTAGACCCTCATTGAGCCTCTGCAGTTAGGCTTAGCCGGGAGCCAGGCATCAGCCGGGAAGCAGCCACTCCCTGCTGTCATCCCGATCCCTTCCTCTCTGGCCACTGCCACCACTGCAGGAGCCTGAAGCTGAGTAAGGTCCTGGAGGTTTCACGCACACTGGGTAGCATGGTTTCCTTAGGCACGTGCTCACCTCCTGGACACACATGTGCACACTCTTGTGCGCACACACTTGTCCTCTGCCACCCTGCCATTAGGATCATGGGGGAAAGCCCAATGCCCAACACTTGGTGGTGGAAAGACACTCAGAAGAGTCTTTGATTTTAGCTTTGTGTTTGAATTCTTTTTGTCTTTCCTCCAGGAAGTTCTGTTTGTTTTCTAAATTCTTTGCTGTTTGGCTTTTTATTTTAAAGGACTGAGGTTCAGACTGAGGTATGTCTTGAATTTGAAGCCCCTGACACAAGTCGCAGTGACCAGGCAAGAGTTGGAAATGGACTCAGCCTTTGGCAGCCCAGGATGCATGGGGCTTGGTGGTCTGGGGCAGGGCCTCTCCATCCCTGTCCCCAAGAATGCCCTGTGGGGACTGAATGTCCTCTTTGTGAGGAGGTAACAGAAGCCCCTTTTCCCTGGACCCTGCCAAATGTGTCTGCTTGAGGCCGGGTCCCTCTTCTTTCCCGTTGCCCATTGCCACAGCCACCCACTAGAGGACAGTTTCTGTCTCCCCAGAGAAACTGGAAAATTGTTGTAATAAAATCAAATCTTGGATTCCATGACTCTTTTTGTGCATGTGTGTGTGATTTGATTGTTTATTTTAGTGTTATCACTTTCTCGCAGTAGGATTAGTTTCATTTCACATCACAGCAGTTGTGCATTTGAACTTAGATATGTTTGTTTACAATATTTCAGTGATAAATCATACTGTATTTTATACTAATGCCTTTTTAGTTTTACTAGGCTGTAACTTCCTTGAGGATGAAGGTTATTCCTGACCCATGGTTGTTCCAATGTTTCAGCTGTTGATGAGTGTGTTTTATTGACCTATATAGGATTTAATGTCAAGGGGTCCTTCAAATTCAGCAGATCTAGAGCTCATGGCATATTACCTGGCGTGAACATTTTTCACAGCCACATCTGTAATGGATTTTTCTATTTGAATGCAATATGAATCCAGATATGCATATTTGTGGGAATAAGAGTATCATAAATACATAATTAGAATATAAAAATCTTCCATAATCTTAAGATGATTTAGATTATTGGAAAAGAGGACCCTATAAATCTCTTTCTACAAAAATATTTTCCCACTAATATATTTAAGTGTCAGAATAGTACTATTCATAATAAAATCATGCCTACTTAAATAAATCCTGAATTATTATTTTAAACCACTTACTGGGGAAAATATCAAATATTTCCGAGAATATTTTTAAATTATGAAAGCGAAAGAAGGTAGAAAATTGTTAATGGACTAGAGACTGGAAAATAGCTGTGTCCTTTTATTTTGGCATCAGCACCCAGGATGTTGAAAGAATCAGAATCTTAAAGTGAGAAAAGGAAATGACAGCTGTCTGTGTCTTCTTCAGTGTTCCGGCCCTTCTGGTCTAATTACCCTGGCTTCCACTTTACTTCGCTGTCCCTCATAGCCGTGGTTTCCTGGAGGGCTCTTCATTGCATTGTTTGTGTGACTCATGGATCTCAGGACTCCTGAGCTCATGGGTAGTTGGCACTACCATTCTGGTGTGATTTATTGTTTAGCTTCTCTGCTGTCCTGCTGCAGGGGGGAGAGGGTATTAATAACCTGTCATGCAAAAAAACTGGCTACAAAAATAATTGTTCACTATGTGTTTTTCTTTGTTGGCCTCCTGCTGCTAAAGTAAATGAGTAATATTTGAAAGTGTCCATTCTTTAACATCAAAATACTGTTTTTCATTTGACTTTCTTTCTCCTTTTTGTCTTCATGTGAGACAAAGTCAGCTAAAAATGACTGTGATAGATGTATACATAGCAGTTCTCCAGCAGGTTCCAAGAGGTGTGCAGACCCTTTGGTGAGTGGCTTGGCCTCCCTTTGGGAGTGGGGAAGAAGTGAGGGTGTCTGTCGGCAGCAGGACAGGAGCCCTTTCTGATGTTTCGCTGTCTTTCTGTAGCCTCTTGCTCAACTCCAGTGATCTCACCTGCTTGTTGCCCACCACATGTTTTAGGTCAAGTGCAGTTATACTATTTTATATATCGGAAGGAGGTTGTGGTTAGATTGTTCTGTGGCATTTAGGATGCTTTCCTCTGTAGAAAATAGAAAACTGAAATCAAACTGGCTTTAGTAGTAAAGGGAATTTATTGGCTAATGCTGAAAAACCCACAGCAGGAGGCTTCCGGCTGGGGTTGATCCAGCTGCTCCATAGTGTTACTGCAGACCAGATTTCTTTTCCCCACAGTACTGCCTCTGTGGGGGTTTTGTTTAAACTGCATGTGAACTCCCCTTGACCCCTGGATGGCTAGGAGCAGGCTAGGGTGTTAACACAGAGAAGGAAATGAGGCTGAGAAAGACACTGTCTCCCTATTCTCTGCAGAGTCCCACTTAGACTTAAGTACTTGCTCTTGGAGCCAGTGAACACCATGCATTTGGTTTAGCCCATGACCAACATCTGCAGGTGGGGTTAGAGCCAGCTGCCCAGAACTAAGAGCTCCTAATTACACATACCATGGCAGAGTTGTGAGCGCTTGAGCTAGAGAACCAGCCCACAGATGTGTAGTGTTTGAGTCATAACAGTCTCTTGGTTGTGGACAGAATAAAAAAAATTTTTTTCATTCTGGGTGTTTCCATTGATGAAAAAGGGTGTTTGAAATAGGTCTTCAAGGGTGAAGCCTTAGATATTTATATTTTCTACCAAGTTCCTGGCATCAGTCCTTTTTTCCCCCTAGCTCTCAGACTAGACCTTAGGAAAATGGCACTTCCTTCCTAGTCAGTGTCCGTGTCCCAAACGTGTCTGTTTTGTAGTGTAAAAGAACATCACTGAGTTCTGCAGAAGTATAAAAATTACACCTAATGTACTTACAGTAACAATTTTTATAGAGTGTAGCACAAAATTATTTTCCACAAATAAAATAAACATGAATAAAAGAAAATAACCAGAAGTTATTATTAGATTTCACTAGACACAAACATCAGAGGCACATATATTGACTTTAAATAAAAAAGTATTTAAAAAATAGTTGATATAAAACAAATAGCTGTACAAGCGTATCTCCTGCAAATGATAGGCAACTGGTTGAAATGACACCTGCCCAGTGACACTAGGGATGATAGTATGTAAACAAACGTGTTGCCCAAGTGACACTGGGGTACACTGCTACGTGGTTAAGAAAATAATTTTTATCGCTTGAACCATTATTCAGAAGGAGCAGGCATAATAAAGCTGCAGTATGTACAATAACAAGCATCCCTACTTAATTTGTTAATTTCTTGCCCCTTGAACTTCTCTTTTACAATTATATTACCTCCCTATACCACATCCTCGTTCAAACCATGCTTTTAGTGAAAACCAAAAAGGATGTCCCATCTTTTCCTGCAGCGGACAGTTCGCAGTGGTGAAGAAATGCCGTGCGAAGGGCACTGGTCTGCAGTACGCCGCCAAGTTTATCAGGAAGAGGAGGACCAAGTCCAGCCGGCGGGGTGTGAGCCGGGAGGACATCGAGCGGGAGGTCAGCATCCTGAAGGAGATCCAGCACCCCAACATCATCACTCTGCACGAGGTGTACGAGAGCAAGACGGACGTCGTTCTGATCCTGGAACTGTGAGTGAGCTCTGCGGGCAGAAGCCAAGGGTCAGCCCGGCTTCCTTGCAGCCAGGCCTCCAGGCGGCCGTGGCGGGGCCTCAGCGGGCTGCCTGGCTTAGGCTTTGCGGCTGTTGCCAGGGAGAAAGTGATGTTCAGGAGGGTGCCCAAATCTTGTGGTTCACCACTTACTGAGTTCCTCGTCTGCCTCCTGTTTTCCAAGTTTCCCTTTAAGCTCCAGGCCAGTGCCCTTTCTTCTCTGTTCCTGTCTTCCCTGCTTTCCTCCTTCTCTGCTTCTGCTCACTGTCTTTGTCTCTTCTCCCTCATCTCTCCCTCCTTGCATGCACGCATGCGCGCACATTTTTAACTGTGGGACTGTGAACACTTATGTAAGCGGGGAAACTGGACCAAGTGTGATTGTGGGACTTGCTTTTTCAAGCGTGCCGCTGATTTTCTCAGACAGGCCCCACTCACCGTCACGGGGGGTGGCAGCTCAGGCCCCAGTACTCTGGCCTTTCTAGTCCCTTTCTCATGTTCCTCCCTGACCTGGCTTCCTGTCTGAGTGTGTCATGGGGGCCTACCGGCATTTGCTGGCAGGAGAGGAAAGGAAGCCCATGGGGGTGCACAGTGGGGTCTGTCTGGAGCGTGGGTGGAGCAGAAGAAGATTCTGCCATAAACAGTTCCATGTGGTTCCTTGGTGAGAACAGGTCCTGGGGGCCCTTGAGCCCAGATTTGCCAGTCTTCCAACCCCACAGTCCTGTCTCTTTACACATCTCTTGGAGATTTTTTTTTTTTTGAAAAGCGGTCTTTCTGTGTTGTCCTGGCCACCTCACACTCCTGGGCTCAGGCTCCTGGGGAGCTGGGATAACAGGTGTATGCCACCAACCCTGGCTAGTTCTCAGTGTTTTGCTTTTTTGTTTTTTGGTTTTTTCTTAGCCTAGAAGAGAAAGCTAAAAAGAATGTTTACAGAGCAGCCAGCGCAGCCCTCTGGTGCCATCCTGTCGGCGCCGTTGGTCCTCACACTTATTGTTTCATCACTGGAATTGGGGCACATTGCTTTATGGTTTTCCTCCACGGGTTTCTTAACTGTAGAATGGGGTCAATAATACCTACCGTGAAAGGGTTTTAGGTGAATGAGATAAGGGTTGTCACATACCTTACCCAGTGCTTGCTCATAGATGCATTTAATGAGTTTCCCTCCTCAGCTTCAGTGCAGGTAATATTTGGGGATATATCATTCTTTGTGTTTTGTTTTGTTTTGTTTGGTCTTTTTGAGACAAGGTCTTGCTATGTAGTTCAGGTTGGCCTTGAACTCACTCAGCATGTAGCTTAGGTTGACCTTGAATTCGCACTGATCCTCCTGCCTCCGCCTCCCAAGTGCTGGGATTGCAGGAGCGCGCCCCCATACTCGGCAGTATCATTCTTCTTCAGGCCGCTGTCCTATGTGTTGTAGATTGCTTAGCACCATCTGTGCACTGGATGCCAGTGACGCCCACCAGCACCGGCTATGACAGGCAGAAATCCCAAAATGTGTCCCAACATTGGCACGTATTTTCTGAAAATAAACCCCTCCCTTCCCCAGGACCCCAGCAGTCAAGGAAGGGCAAAGCTTTAAGGGGATGGGGACCTAGGCCTGCTTAGGGTACAGCAGAGGAAGAGAGGTGCATATGGTGTTCTCTTTAAGTGGCTTTAAATGGCTTCTGGGATGCCCCAGGCTATAATAAAATCAGGACTGGGAACCAGGATATCCAGGTCACATCCTCTGTGGTCCTGAAGCCTTAGACTCCCTCCTTAAGGCTTTGTAAGAGACCAGGAACACCCCAAATGGCCTTTGCAGAGGCCTTCCAGCTTGTGCCCAGTGGTCAGAGGGAACACTGTTGTCCTCTTTCCCTACTAGGATGTGAAAACCTGGGTGTGTGTGTTCTGGACTCCACTTCTGTTGTCTGACCCCCATCTTGTAGACATTTTTCATTAGGTGCCTTAGCGTGTGCCTAATTTGGATGACATACATTTCTTTTTTCACCATTTGATTTAAAACAAGTTTAAAAATAAATTTGTGGTGTTGGAAGGCTGTATCATGCTGTGAGAGTGAACAAATGTAGATCATACAGCTACTGTACTTCCCAATCCAGACGCAGAACACTCCCCATGCCCCTGCATATGGCAGTATCCCTTGTGCTGTTTTATAGGTGACTGGCCCTGTGCTCCCTAACCCCTGACAGCTGTGGAGCTGGTCCTCATCACTACTGTTTTGTCATTTGGAAAATATCACATAAGGAGAACCATATAGTATGTAACTTCTTAGGACTGGCTCCTTCAACTCAGCATAGTGTTTCTGAGATTTGTGTGTAGCTTGTTCCTTTTTATTGCTAAGTATTCTGTCATACGGGTGTTTATCCATTTACTGTCTTGTTATGACTTGTGTCTAGATGTCTCTCCAAAGCCTCATGTACTTATAGTTTTCTCAGTGGTGGCTGAATCTAGAGTGTGTGATCGATTCGTGGTGCAATGGTGGGATTAAGGGTGCTAGGATTAAGGGTGGGTGATTGCTGGATCTATCCACAGATTGGATTGGCACCCCTGTAATCCCAGTAGAGTGAATGTGATACAAGGGACAGAAAGAAACTTGTCTCATTCTCTCTTTGTTACTTTTACTGTCTTCTGCTGCCACGAACTGTTGCCCCCGTGCCATGTGCTACCTTGCCTTGGAACCAGCTGATTATGGACTGAAACCTCTACAACTGTGACCTAAATCAACCTTTCCCCGTTTACCTTTGGGTGTTGGGTATTTTGTTTCAGCAATGAGAAAAATAACTAAGACACTCTTGAAGAACATTTGAGTCATTTCTAGCATTTAATCATGAATTAATCTTCTGTAAACTCTCACAGAATTGTGTGTGAACTTACAGATTGCTGGGTCATATTGAAAGTGGAAGTTTAAATGTGTGAGAAGCTGCCAACCTATTTGCTAATGTATCTGTATCATTTCCAGTCCCCAGGCAGTGGGCAAGACTTCCGGTTGTCTGCCTGTCCTCGACCTGCACTCAAATTGGTGCCTGGCGGTACATGGCTTTACATTGCCAAGCACGCTGCTTCACAGGATGACCGAATATTAGCGGAGTGAGAGCCCCAGGAGCAGCAGTGTTGCTGTGCACAGGAGGGGTCTTAGAGGCAGCTCCTTCCGGATTTTTTACTCTCTAAAAATTTTAACATCTCCTGTGAACTGCTTGTTTTTGCCTTTTTACCTTGGTTACCTTTTACTACTTTGTTTTTGCCTTTACATCAGGCATAAAGAGGGTTGTGACACCTTCACTGTCAACTTAACTGGGCTGTGGGCTGCCCAGATACTTGGTCATATGAGATCTGAGAGTTTCCATCAGGGTGTTTCTGGGTAAGGTCAACGTTTACACTGGTAGACTGAGGAAACCATGTGGGTCTCCCCCTGACCAGTTGATGCCTGACTAGAACAAACAGATTAACTCTGTTAAGTAAGAGAAAATCTCCCCTGCCTGATAATTTCAGACTGGAATATTAGCTTTTTCTTGACTTTGGGCTTGAACTGAAATATTGACTCTTCCTTGTGGTTCAGCCTGCTGTCTGTTGGGCTAGAGCTGCACCATCAGTTTTCCTAGGTTACCAGCTTGCCAACTCACCTTTCAAATCTTGGGACTTGTCAGCTTCCCAAACTGCATGGGCCAATTCATGTGTATAGCTGTCACCCATTAGCAGGATGTGTCCGTAATTTATGTATAAATATGTATTGATTCAGGTTGGCATGGCAGATGGGCATCATATAGGCAAAACAGTTCATGGCAGGCAGAAGACAGCAAAAGCAAGCAAGCAAGAGACAACTGCAGCTCTTTCTATTTTATCCATGCTACCTGGGATGGGTAGCACTCACACCTTTAATCCTTGAGCCCTTGATCCTCGCATTGCACCATGAAGTGAATCCCAGTGTCACACACTCTAGATCCATTCGCCTCTGAGAAAACCCCACTTATGGCGGCATGAGGCTACCTGTAGTCGTGGATACCATGTCCTTGTTTGTGTAAAAGGAACAGTGGTCAATTCCTAGGCCAGGAGCTGCCCTTTAATGTTTTTGCAAGCCTGTGATAGATTCTGCCAGCCTTGGGCTTAGCTATCTCTAACATGACATCTGCCCAACTTAGTACTGGCTTCAGAGAGGCAACTTAACCTCTCTAAGAGTAACTTCTGTGTTCTCCTTCTAGTTTCAGAAATAAACCTCCTGCTCCTTTTTTGCATGTGTGCTGAGCCATCTCCAATCCAAGACTCCGCAGCCACCCAAGCGCTCCACCCCCAGCCCCCAGTAAATCTTTCTGTTTCCTATTTTGCACATACAGCTGCTCCTTCAAATCAGCTGTTGCTGTGTCATTTTGCCCACCTCCCAAACTCCTTTCCCAGTCAGACCTGATAAAATACTTCCACTTTGTTCTCACTGAGAGTGCTTGAGTCTCTTCTTTAGCCCTACCATGCCCACAATAAAGGTCTCTTTTCTCCTTTCTTTGTCTATTGCACCAGGATCTTATCACCTGAAAGCCACTTTAAAGCCATAGTTTTACCCCTCCTTGCTAACTGGGAAATAATCAATCTGAAGCTGAGTGTAGCATAAACACAAAAGAAGTGTGTGTCGTGTTTTAAAAATCACAATCCTGCTGGTGGTGG
>RJWT010030795.1:0-14545 GCA_004365215.1 Cuniculus paca | reverse complement strand
TAACTGTTGATACAAATGTATCACCTTGTCACTTATTCCTAATTATACAATATTGCAGGAAGTGGACCAGTATAATTGAAAAGAGGGGGTTTAGGCCCTCAATGATATGTCATCTTAATTAAGATCAAAAAGTTCTTAAGTTCTGTTTGAAAAACTGCAAATGCAAAATGGTTCCTTGTCATTTTACACTTGACTTGATTCATTAGCTTGGTTAGTAGAAATGAGGCAGCAAATTAAATTCCTTTTGCATTTCCAAAACCCCTTAAGGATAGAAAAGAGAGAGTTAAAGGTAGATCATTATGCTATATGCATATTATTGCCAAGGAAATCTAATTCAGGCCTTAGCAATGCCTTTGGGTAGAAGTACTACCTTCAGTTGTAGATTAGCCAGTGAATATGGTGTAGTCTCAGATAACCAGAGACAGAATGAAATTGATATCTTACATTAGTTGTGCATTATTTATCATGTCTGATAAAGCAACAGCATTTGCCTGGTGCTTTTTTCACCATCTGCATGATACTCTGTATTCCAAGTGAGTGGGTATTGGTCCTAAGTCAAATTTTTTACAGTGAGAGTTTTGGTATAATAACAGACTTAAACTATAGATAGAATGACAGAGGAAGAAGAACTGAATTAAAAGTGAAGAAAAAGAAATAAACAGAAGAAACAGAAATAAGCAGATGATGAAACTGAGAGAAATACATGGAATTTTCCAGTGTAACTGTAAGTTATAAAATCAGTATAAGCACTTCTAGAAGAGGAAATCCAGATCACCAAGAAAACACTGAATACAAATGTTAATTTTTAGTTTCCAGTAGGAACAAAGTCAAAATGTAAAGAATAAAAATAGAAGCTAGAAATACTGATGTCCCGAGTTTTCCTTCTAGGAATCCTTTCTAGACCATCTGTGGTGTGGATCAAGACAGCATATGTTGGTCTTTTTCAACATTCTGTCCCTAGCACCTGGCATGTAATGCTTGGAGTTAGGAGATGTTAAATAAAAGATGTTTATATTTGATCTTTTTTTCTTCACTGACCCAGTTAGCATCAGTTTCCTACTTCTACTTGTATCTACTTATCTATGGCCTGATCCTTGCTTTCAGCTGTAAAGCTCAGCCCCTTTACCAAGCCTTGATACTAAAAATTGGGGAAGATGTATGTACTAAAGGTCTAATTAGCAAGGACTTGGCTAGCCAGTAGTGGGGCCATTGGAGCAGCTGCCCAGGTTACCAGTGCAGGAACTCATTCTTGTGTGGTCTGTTAACATCCAGCTTCTGCCTCCAGGTCATAGTAGGTGGAGTGGACATTAAAATCCGCATGTCCCAGATTGCTTTTAGAGTGGGTTGTTGGGGGTACCTCCAAGTTAGTGGGCATGGATGGGCTGAATTAGCAAGATACAGGGCTCTGTCATGTCAACTGGGCAAAGTCTTTTCTACCCATAGCACAGCTAGTTACCATTATTGCCACCAGTCCTCTCAGCCACCCATTAGAGACCAATTGCTTTTTCACATTCATAATTCCTAATTTGAGAAGTGATGTCAGAGTCACATACTAGGAGTGGAAGATACTAGGATACTGAGCTTTTTTAGACACTTGCCTAAGTGTGTTGTTTTTTGATCACCAACTAGTAGATATGTAGGTTTAGAAGCTTTGCCTTCGATTAAATAAAATTTAAGTGATTTATCAGCTGTGATATCTGGCCTAGAAGTTCCTCACCTTGTTGTATGCTTCTTTTAGTTTTGTGGGGTGTTTTTTTTGTTGTTGTTGTTGTTTTGTGGTGGTGGGGGGTCAAACTCTAGGCCTTGTGCATGCCAGGCAAGCACTAGATCCCTGAGCCACATCACACAGGGGGCGTGTCACCCCTACCCCCACCAGGTTTTATGCTTTTGAAAGCCCTGGGAAGAGTCTTCCTGGCTTGGATTCAGATGGCTTGCTTCTGTTCGTTGACATATTTTCATGAGGAGTGGCATTCGTAGAAGTTTCTGCATACATCAGATATGCCCTAAGTGGGGAGTGTATGTAATATGCAAACCTTATAATAGGTTTCTGACAGAACTTGTAAGATTTCTGAGGGAGCACTGAAGTGTGTTGGTAGCTTAGTACTGAGGAGTCCTGTCTTAACCTTCTGCATTGCAGAAAATTTGCGTTATTCTTACTTTGGGGCCATTTCCTCTTTCAACAAATTCCACCACTCCCTTCACCCCCACATATTTACAAAGCGTTTCCTGTTGTGGCAAACCAGTTTATCCTTTTAATCAAATTGCTAAAGAGTGGAATTTGTGTGTGTGGATGTGGATATACCCCTACCCCTACCCTATCTTATTTCAGTTCTTACACTGATTGATCATTTCACACCCATGTTTCCACAGTCAAAATGTCATCAGTGGCACATAGGTAAAAGTCCTGAGGGGATTAACACAGCTCTGAAAGAGGGAATTGGGTTTGTGGAGATTTGACAAGGGGGTTCTCAAAGGTGTGTGTTACTGAAAGAAAATATGGTCAGATACAAGTTGCAACTATGGACATGTGAAAATTCAGAAAGCCAAAGAACAGATAGTAGGGGTGGACTCTTAAAGAATTAGCTCTTTCTGTGTACTTAAAACTATTTGTATATTTTTGGCGTTGGCATGTTTCATGCTTGAGGGGAGTCTAGTTCAGTGACCAGGTGCAGTTTGTGTCGTACTTTAGAATATATGGAGAAAGTATAACAGAGAACTGGCTCCCCCTGCCCACTGTGGTATTAGAGATTGAACCCAGGGCCTTTGCACGGAGCTACATTCCCCAGCCTCTGCCCCTTATTTATTTTGAGCAGGGTCTCACTAAGCTTCCCATGTTGATCTTGAACTTGTAACCCTCTTGCCTCAGCCTCGCAGGTACTATGATTACAACTATCTGCCATTGAAGCAGTGTCGTACAGGACTTTCTGTGTGATGGAAATGTTCTTTTCATGCACTCCAAAACTGGCTACTAGCCTTATATGACTCTTGAGTGCTTGGAATGTGGCTTAGTAAAGAGCTGAATTTTTTATTATATTTAATTTTAATTTTAAAATTAAAATGGGGATCAAACCCATGGTCTTGCAAGTGCTCAGGAAATAATACCCCCAAGACCTAGCAGTTCTTTCAGGACCTCTAGAACTCTAAGCTGCTGGTAGGCAGGGTTCTGATGCTGCCAAAAGAGTGACTGAGTTGGACACTATGGTCGACTAGAATTGTGCTGTTCTGTAGAAATAATACAATTTTGGTTGACTGTGTTATGTGTCTGTATTAGTTCTACACTTCAGATTGCCAGAGTGGTCTACATGACTTTTTTTTCTTTTTTTGTGTGACCTGAGAACCTAACCATTCTGTATATAACATTGTTTTTGATGATAAAATCCTCATTTGTATCCTAAACCAGTCGAATTCTCATCTTTGGACCTCAGAATTTCCCCCAAGGGGCATACAGCATGCTGTCTATAAGGCTCAGTGCATGTTGAGTCTTTAGCTGGTGTGGCAGTAATAGTTTCATCGGTGAAGATTTAAGTAGGTGTTTTGTACACCGACGTGTCTTAGAATGTTTTTACTCTGCTGGTCATGAGTTGACACTTTAAAATATTTCTTCTTTGCTCTGATTCCTAATCAGTCACCTGTTGCCATCCTTTCAGGACCAAAAGCACTAGAAATAGATTTTCTCCTGGAGTCTGTAGCACTTGCCCTCTCTATAAGCCTACAAATCTTGAAGAAGTGAGCATTTCCTGTGGTTTTCATTCATTCATAATGGTATGTTTGCAGTAATGGTGGAGTAGTCTGATTGTGGGGATCACTGGTGGTCTATTCACTGCCTGAATATTTTTGTTCTCCCTACTGATCCCATTACTTCTCTTTTATCAGTGTTTATTGCTGCAATTATTCATATATAATTTTGTCTAGTACCTATTATATGAAGAATTTGTTATATATTTCTTTTATATAAAGTTTTCTAGTCCTCACAACATTCCACAATTTTATTGCCTTCAAATGACAGAAGCTATGCATGTCATTGATTATTGTTGCTATTTTACAAACTTATTACATTATATGACCAAAATGTGAACAGTTTTCAGTTTACGGAATATGGTTGAGTACAGAAGATAGGGGAGAGGACAGGGTCTCAGGACATGTTAGGGCCCTCATCTTTAGGAGTAGAGAAGTTAATAATTGCCTTTTATGTTCTTTCTTTTGATGTACCCCCATTGATGTATTGTCTGGCTCAATCCATATCATTGATATCAGAGGTCTTGGCATTCATCATAGTCCATTAAGTGCCACTATAGTAGAAAACCTGATGCTGAGTAATTTATAATGAGCAGAAATATATTCTGGAGGCTGTGAAGTCCAGTATCAAAAGGTTAGCATCTAGCAAGGGCCTTCTTGCTGTGTCATTGTATGGCAGAAGGTGAGAGGGCTAGAGAGAGCGAGGGGTGGTGGTGGTCTATTTAGTGCCAAATTTTTTGTATTTTTATACATTTTTGTTGATGACTTTATGGTTTATAGTGGCCCTGAAGCATAGTGCTAACGTGCACTAGTGTTCTTGAGCATGAGGAAGCTATGCTGTGCCTCTTGTAGAAAATACTTTAGATAAGGTTTGTTCAGTTATAGTAATGCTGACTATGGGTTCAGTGTTAATGATTCAACAATGTACAGTATATTCAATGAAGTGTCTTTAAACAGAAATTCATGAAATAAGATTATGTATTGATTGGTTGACAAATGATTTGATTAGCGGTTTGCAGGAAAAATGATAAATATTTACTAATTGGCTAATGGTAAAGTATTTGCTGGTTTACTGTAGGAGCAATAGTAAAACGTTTATAATGACTTTATGAACATAAACACCACAAACAATTAGCTTTACTTCCAAATTAAATGCAAAGAAAGAAATAGTGCTGCGCTAGAGAGTAATTGATGGAGACCAGGGAAGTCTTGAGACCTTAAGTTTGGGCCTCTTGGTGATAGCATTGAAATTGAGATCCATGGTACAGATCAGAAAAAAAAGGCATTTCAGGCATAAAGAATGGCTCTAAAACTGAAGAGAGTCTGATATTTTTGAGGAAGTAAAAGAAAAACAGTTGACTGAAAGAAGATAGCAGAGGTTGGAGTTGGAGCAGAAAGCAGGACTTGATTATGTTGCCTTTTGGAGACCATATTGAATTTAATTTTGGAATATGCAATGAGAAGCCATTGGGAGAAAGGTTTCGTAATGGGGGTGAGGTGATCTGCTTTGGATTTTCAAAAGGTAATTCTGTCTTATTTGAGATGACTGATCTGAAGATGGCAAGAAGTGAAATGAAAAATGAGTTAAGAGGCGTGACTGTCATGTTTAATAATTGTCACGTCTGCCTATGTTACCTCATTCATCATCTTTGCCTGATCTGCTTCCATAACTTTGTACTGATTATTGTGGCTAATCCTTTTCTTGCTATGACTCCAGAGAGATGTGATCCATTTAAGTCACTATTTTAGCATTTTGCTGCCCTCTTTAAAATTGTGACTCTCCAGACCTTCTAATGGCCTGGCGTCTTTCTGCCTTTTCAGCACCATCCCTCACTATGTTTTGCCTAGTACTTAGAGCTTCATTGGTAGAATTTTCCCTGTCTCCTCACACATCAGTTGTTTGGACCTGTGTGTCTTCCCTTGCTCTTGAATCCTTTATACTTAACCATCCTTTTCAGGCTGTGTGCTGCCCATGTATCATCCTGTAGTATCCAAAGCATGTTCTGTTCTGCTCTTTTCATCTTTTTGAGACAGGGTTTCACTATGCAGTTCAGGCTGGCCTTGAACTCACTTTGTAACCCAGGCTGGCCTTGACCTCGAAGTAATCTTCCTGCTTCAGCCTCCCAAGTGCTGGGATTACAGGCGTGCACCCCCATGCCTGACCAAAGTGTGTACTTTACATTTAACCATTTTGTATCATTATCAGCTGTATATTAACCAACCTCTCAAATTACTTTCTCACAATTAGACTATTTAATGTGTGTATTTTGAAGGAATTTTTTTAGTCCCTAGCACCTATTGTCATTTCTGAATTATGGTAAAAATGTAATAAAAATATATATATAATAAATGTTTTTTGAATGGGTCTGTTAATGAATGTTTGCTATTTTTTTTACCAGAATTAGGGTGATACTTCTCCTTTAAAACATTTTTGGTAGATGGAATAATGAGGAATTAAGAGATAAAATTGTAGATCAAAACATGTATGTATGTTTGTTTATTCTAAAAATATTTATTCAATGCCAGGAGGTAGTCTTAACAATGTAGTTATAGAGTAGCGAACAAAACCAACTCTTTGGGCTATAGTTGTGGGTGTGTATGTTACCTATACTTTCCACCTAACAGGTATAAATTATATATAGACTTCAAATTCTAGAACAGTTTGTTACAGAATACTTGGAAAGATAGTTTACACTCAGTTTTTCTAGTATTAACATCTTACATTAATGTGCTATGTCTGTTCTAATTAATGAATTGGTATTGATAAATTACTGTAAGTTGAAGCCCACACTTTATTCACATAGCCTATCAAGCATCCTTTTTCTATCCGGAATCCTACCCATGCTACAGTTTTACCTTTAGTCCTCACATTTTGTTTTTGATGATTTTGACTGTTGTGTTAAGTACTAGTGGGGCATTGCATAGAATGGAAGATGTCCCTGTTATGGTTTGTATGTAGATGGTCCCCCCATGCCTCATGTAGTCATGGAAGTGGCTGAATCTGATGTTTATGATTGATTTGTTGTCTAGCGCTGGGGTTGGCAGTGTGAGTGCTGCACCCGCCCAGGGGTGGAGCCGACATACAATGTAAGGTCGGAATGGGGGAGTGTTTTCCTCTTTGGCGCGGTTTGCTCTTGCCGCTTGCAGCCGCCATGAACTGCTGCCACTGAGCCACACTACCCTGCCTTGGAACCAGCTGAGTCTGTACTGAAACCCACCAAACTGTAAGCTAAATAAACCTCTCCTTCCTTCACTTTGGGCGTCAGGTATTTTGTCTCAACAACGAGAGAAAAAATAACCAAGACAGTCCCTTAATTTGGTTTGTCTGTGATTTTTCTCATTGTTAAGATGAGGATCATGGGTTATTGGGAGTAGGACCACAGAAATAAAGTACAGTTCTTATCATATCAGTAGTATGTGGTGTCAGTGTAAATTATCACTATTGATACCATGGTCACTTGGCTGAGGAGGTGTTTGGGGGAGGAGGTTGACATTGTAAAGTACTCTTTCTCACTTTCTTTGCTTTTTTGGACTGAATCCACTTAAGGAGTGAGGAGTTGGTTTCACTCTCTTAAGAAGGCAATATTTACATAAATTACTTGATTCTTCTATAGAGTTTAGTTACCTGCTTTTTCCCATTAACTTAGCTGGCTATTTATTTATATCAGTGTGGGTCCCTGGATTCTTATTATATATTTTGGATTAAAGTCCATCCCAGATGATTGCCCAGATAATTCTGGCTTTGGTTGTTCTTTGAGCTTTGGTTCTTTTCCTTTGATATATTCCCATCAGTTGGTTTTTTCAGCATTTTCTTATTTTCTGGTACTGTGAAGTGGTCAACTGTTTTTAAAATGTAATTTCCCCTCAGTGATTCCATATAGAATTTGAACATGCTTTGATGTGTTTATATGAACCAGGACCAGTGTATATTAAATACTTTTCAATATTGGGTTGGATTTTTTTGTGATGATTTATATAGATGTTTCTTGTAGGTTAAAAAATATATATATATGATCATGAATTTTCTCTGAAATAATATGTTTATTACTACAACTTTATACATTAAAGTTTTTCACATATAACTTACACTTTGCAAGTCATATTAGAATTTTTATATTTCTCTGGTTTTCAGGAACATTTGTGGTTGCCAGTAGCTGAACAGATAGTATCATTATGCTCGAAGTGTTTCAGTGATTATATATGCTGAGTGGTAAAATTGCTTAGTCTAAAAAAGGACTCCACAATATTTGGCTTTTGGTTGTAATTACCAGTCATGCTTGCCAGAAATTAAGTTTAGCTTTAGAAGCCTGGAATTCTTAATATGTTTGTCTCTAACTAAATATTTCAAGGCTGTTATGAAACTGTCAGTAATTCCAGTATATATTTTTATTCAGCTTATTTTGAATTACAGTTGATGAAATGACATATAGCAATGTGGTTGTGTAACAACATAGAAAATGCTTAAGATAGCATGATGTAAATAATAATACTTAGTTTGATTATAGCTTTGTTTAAAAGGAAACTATGATTCCCAAGTACAAATAGAAGGAACTATACCAAACTATTAATAGAATTAATAGTGAATATTTATTAGTGTGATTTTTTTTCTGTTTTCCAAAATAAATTGGCACATATTAAGACATTTAATGAAAAAAAGAGGCACTTTTCTTAAATTTGGGGAAAAGAATCATATTTCTGCAGGGATTTCTATTGGGTACTAATTTTTTTGCTCCATTTTAGATTTTGAAAGTTAAAAGGGCTTTTGAAAAGACATTTCATCATTCAGGTGGGTTTTCTGAATTAATAACATGAACCAATTCTTATTTTCATAGTAATAACACTTCAAAGTTTATGTACTTTTTTGTATCCTAGTTTTTTAATGTATCAAATGGATTGTCACTTCATTCGCACACAGAAATGAGTTGAGATTGAAAGGTTCACGCTCAGTGTTGATGCTCTGAGAGCTTAACTTCACCTGTATCTGTGCAGCCACAGCAGAGTTGGAGACCGAGGACCCTAAAGCCCACGGAACAAAGCCTGGGCAGTGGCGCTCCTGCTGCTATCAGACTGCGTTTTGAGGGCCAGCCTCACATTCCTCTCATAGGAGACCGATGGCCTCAATAGATACCTCTGGGAGCCTGAATGGATTAAAAATATCCAGCATTGTTTAGCTGCTTCTAATTTTTTTAGCTCCTGGTGGTGAGGGGGAGGTGAACTGAGTTCATGACTCAGGCTTGGAAGTTTCAGAGTAGTTTTTGCAGGCTGTTGTCTCCGAGTGTCCTTGGGATGGGTCACATATAGAAGATCATACAGTATTTTAAAAAGATAGGTTGCTGTCGTGAAACAATTTGTAAAAGTAGTATGCTTAGAGGTAAGTGCATTTTAAATCTTTTAGAAGAGCCTCTTAGAAAAGTAAAATAAACCATACTTTTAACATTTGGAGATATACTCGGAGTAGTTGGTTGGTTGTTTTCATCTCTCTCCCTCCCTCCCTTCCTTCCTTCCTTCCTTCCTTCCTTCCTTCCTTCCTTCCTTCCTTCCTTCCTTCTTCCCTCCCTTCATTCCTTTCTTCCTTCCACTAGAGAACAATTCCTTTTTTCTAAAATGAACCTTGTTCCTAATGGTCAGTATCCTACAGTCTTATCCTTGGTACCTCTGGGAAATATGGTATACAAGAGAATTGGCACTGGAGTGGGGGTGGTCTATTTTAATAGAAAGTTCTGATGTATGTGTAAAAAAGTGGAGGGATTGCCACAGCATTTGTTAGCCCCTCTCTGCAGTTAGGTTTACAACATTAAAAACTAGGTCAGCGTTCGAGAATTTCATCTCCTGGTATTAGTTACTCCCTTCTGCCAGTATGTCGCTATGTGTGGTAAAATCTTGCCTTTCCCTTCATAAGCTAGTCTGCCTTTCAGCAGAATGATCAAGAATTCTTCACAGTGGAATTTATCATTCTGGTTTTCAGCAGAATGATCGGGAATTCTTCATAGTGGAACATTAAAATGATAATCAAGAAAAAAATAGTAATATTAATAATGGCCATCAAAGTGGCTTTAAAAATTAGTGCAACAAGCTGTGCATGGTGGTGAATGCCTATAATCCCAGGGACTTGGGAGGCTGAGGCAGGAGGATCACAATTCTGAGGCCAGCCTATGCAACTTTCTGAGACTTTGTCTAAAAATTTAAAAGGGGCTGGGCATGTAGTTCAGCACCTTTTGGGTTCAATCCCCAGAACTGCCAAAAAGTGTGTGTGTGGGGGGGGAGTAACAAAATTTAAATATTTATAAAACTTTTTTTTTTCCAAAACAGAAATAGTACTAAGACAAAGGTGAACACCGTCCAGTAGTTTTAAATCCCCCCAAATATGTGTATCTTTTCAGATGTAGGAAATGAATCCGTGTGTGACTCAATTTCTGTTCATTGTGTGATGCTATAGTTTCTGCTTTCTACTGTATTAAGTAACTGGTCAATGAATATCCTTATAGAAAGCTGCTGTTTCTGTAGAATGACTTCCTAAAAGAAGAAATGCTGGGTCACTGAGTACATACTGAAAAACACATTTAGGAGAGAAAGCAGGCCAGAGTGGCTAAGTGTGGAATCTTAGTGCTCTTGGCTTGTGTTTGAAGCCTCACCTCCTCCTTTACTAGCTCTGTAACTTTAGTTACATCTGTAAAGTAAGGGATAGTAAGTCACAGCACCTGTATTTGATGTAGAGCTTCATCTGGTGCTTAGCTGGCAGCAAGATAATATATGTCTCAAGATTACTATTTAGAAAGCACTGCCTATTGTTGGTTTTCTCACCAACGAGGCTTAGCATCTAGAAAGTCATATTGTAGAGTGAAGGGTCATCAGTAGATGAGATGGTGTTCATTTTCTCATTTTTGTTTTCAGCACTGCCATTTAATATGATTTTAATCAGTATGCAAAAAATTGTGTAGTACACCCTACACATCTTTGTGTGGATTGGCAGTTAAAATCAGTGTTATTAATGTGTTAATACTGCTTGTATTACATTATGCTACACATGAAAATTAAAAATTAATATTGTGTATTTTTCATATCATTGGCATTTTTTCCCTGCAAAGCATCTGTATCTTTTACCAACATTTATATTGAGGTATTCAGCTTTTTGTTATTGATGTGTAAAATCTATATTTTATGGAGCTAGCCCTTGAAAGGTGCCTCAAATATTTCTCTAGGGCTGTTTTATTGTATGTCTTTTTACTTTGTCATTTGAAATTTTAGTTAACAAATAAAAATTGTCTATATTTATGGTATATAAAGTGATGTTTTGCTGGGCGTGGTGATGCACTCCTGGAAGCCCAGCATTCAGGAGGCTGAGGCAGGAGGATTGTCAGAAGTTCAAGACCAGCCTGGGCTACAAGGTGAGCTCGAGACCAGCCTGAACTGCAAAGCGAGACTCTGGCTCAAAAAGACCAAAAACAAAAAATTAAAATAAATAAAGTAATGTTTTGATATATGTTTACATTGTGGAAAGGATAAATCAAGTTAAGTGACATGCATTACTTTATATGTTGATTTTAGAAAAATTATATTCTCAACAATTTTCAAGTATTATTTCTAGTTGTAGTCACCATGTGATACTGTGGGTCTCTTGTCTAAGTGAAGTTTTGTATTCATTAACCAAGTCCCCCCACCCTGCAGCTTTTGGTGACCACTATTCTGCTTTCTGCTTCCGTACATTCAGGTTTTTTACTGTATATATGTGAGATCAAACAGTATTTGTCATTTGCTCTTTTCCTAGTATTTTGAGGATTGGCCCCAGGAAGGTGCTGAACTATAGTCCTACTCCTTTGTCTTCAAGTCAAAATACTATTTTGAGACAGGGTCTTGCTGAATTGCCCAGGCTGGCCTTAATCTTACCATCCTCCTGCTTCAGCCTCCTCAATAGATGGATTTACAGGCATGCACCACTGCCTCTGGCTAGTATTTGTCTTTATTGTGCCTGACTTATTTTACTTAACCTCCAATACCTGTTTTATCCTGTTTTATACCTGTTTATAACCTCCAATACCTGTGCAAATGACAGTAACTTTTTTTTTAGGACTGACCATATTTTCTTCATCCAGCAGATGACAGAGACTTAGATTGTTTTCATTTCTTGACTGTTGTTATTAATGCTGCAATAAACATGAGTATACTGGTGTCTCTTTGACATTGATTTCATTCCTTTTGGATATATACTCAGAAATGAGATTGCCGAATCATAAGGTAATGCTATGTTGAATTTTGGCGGAAGCTTCCTATAGTTCTAATTTACCTGCCTATCAACCTAGCAGACTGGGTTCCCATTCTACATCCTTGCTAGCACTTATCTTTCATTTTTTTGACAGTAGTCATTGTAAAAGATGTAAGGTAATAATCTTAACTACCTTTTAATTTACATTTTCCAGATGATTAGTGATGTTGACCATCTGTTGGCTGTTTGTGACTTTATTTTTTTTTTTACTGTTGATAAATTATCAAAACTTTCTTAAGTATAACTTCATCTTTTGGCTTTAGCAAATTCTGTAATTGTAAGAAAAGAGGGATTTTTTTTTAATACATAATGAGCATAATGGAATTTGACTCTTTCTATCTGTGAATTGATTGCTGGTTTAGCAAGTGGTTAAACGTACTTGAAGCGTGTGGCTCTACTGGAAATGAATATAAGAGAAACTGGTACTAGGCTTTCTTTCCATGAACATTTTGGATACCAAGCCACACAGCAAGGAACAAGAAATGGAAGATCTTAAGATGTGCTTAGTCTAAGGGCCAGGGATCTAGCTCAGCAGCCTAAGCACCTGCCTGGCAAGCGCAAGATGTGCTTAGTCTTAGTGTTTTGAAGGTACTGATGCTCTTTATTTTTTTTTATTTTAAAGATAGTAAAACCCAACAAAACATAACAGAATAAATCCAATCAAAACACAACAGTGAAATTGGTACAGAATATCAAAGCAGGGTAATGGGAAAACAACAATGACTACTATAGTATATCTTGTTATCTTCACAGTAGTTTTCCATTCCATCAGCTGTAGCAAAATCAGACTAAAACAAAACAGAATAAAACCAATCAAAACAGAATATTGAGTAAAGCAAATAAATAAATAAAACATTATTAGACTTCAAAAACAAGACAGAAAATATCCCCCATATTTGCCAATTGCAATATTGCATACTGTTTTCCTCCCTATACATGCTCAGACTGTCAACCCCATGCTGTAAATTCAACCTAACAATACAGTCCTTCAGGTGCTTTTTGTACCTCAGCTGCTATCAGCTCAGGCTGATCTCCAAACCAGCTGGTGGCTTATGGGGTGAGAGGTTTTGGTGATTTTCACCCTGCATGCTGGTAGGCTTACAGGAGGCACAGACGTTTTCTCTTCCTAGGTCCCACACAGTCTGCACAGCTTAGCAGAAAGGCTGGCTAGTTGAATCCTTGATCGACTCCTCCCAGTCCCAGCATGGCTGATTCTCGGGAGTTGCTGACTTTTCCTTGTCTTAGGTACTGATTCTCTTTAGGTTGATCTGTAGACCCAGTTACCCCAAACAATTTCACAATTTCAGAAGTTGTATATGGATATAAACTGATGAATTTATTCTAGAATTTATATGGGTAAACAAAAGACCAAGAACAGCGAGGGGAATCTTGAACAAAGTCAGAGGTGCTCCAGGATTTTGTCTGAACAGTGTTAGGAAATTTTTTCTGTAATGAACAAGATAGTAGATATTTTATAGCTGTATAGCTTAGGCCATACTTGCTGACCTTTGCTCTGAAGAGTATTACATTTCTTATAAAAATCACATAATCAAGAATGAACACACAAGAATGGATAACGAGACCAATCTGAGGTACAGAAAATGACTCATGCATCTGTAGTCTTATACAGTGAATATTGATGGATAGTGAATGGAATAGCATTGACAACAACTATATGACAGCAAAATTCCAAGTAGAATTTTAGATCTAAATGTTAAAGATTTTAAAAATTCAGAAAGATAAGTTGCTACTTTGGGGATAGGCACACATATCTTAAATGAGAACAAATAGCAATAATCACCAAGGAAAAACTGATCTGGTGGCACATGCCTATAATCACAGCACTCAGGAAACTAAGGCAGGAGGATTGCCGTGAGTTAAGGTCAACCTGGGTTACATAGTGAGACTGTGTCTCAAAAAAAAAAAAAACCCAAAAAATATCATTAAGGGAAAATTGATAAATTATACTCTTTTGCTATTTAGGGAGTATTTATCAAAAGTTACCAGTAACAGAGTAGGAATCAAGGCATAGAGGGAAACAGTATTTCATCACATATAACGGAGAGGATTCATACCCAGAATCTTTATGGTGTGCTTGTAGATTAATTAAGACAAAGATAGGCAACCTAAAAGAAAATATGGAGAACATGAAAGATGGCAGAAAAGTAAGCAGCAGAGTAAACAGTCTCTCTGAGAGAAACAGTTCAGGTGCTGGAATACAACATTATGGAGAGGACAAGAAGGAAGGAAATGGGTCCCCTGGACCCAGGAAGAATCTAAAATATGAATTGAAGCCCACAAGGAGAATAAAAAGAAGAATTTAAATGAAGAAGAAGGCGGTGGCTGGCAGCGCCTTAGCGTGAAGCCGGACTCACCCTGGAAGAAGAGCTGTTGAGCCTGGAGACGCCATCGCGGTCATGGTCATGGTCATGGTCGACCCCAGAGGTCTCTGTGGAGTGGCGTGGGGGTGAAAAAGATGCAGACGTAGAGATCGGTGCTGGCTGGTGGTGAGTGCTGGTGACTCGAACCCCCCTTAAGAGAGAGTGATTG